>JBBDHG010000003.1:14032500-14327500 GCA_037951165.1 Lophius americanus
ATTGTAGCTTTGTTGATTAACACAGCAGTGAGAAAAATGCAAATAATATCTTCCCTAATTTTTTTAAATATTTATAACTTGTTTTTATTCGTATCTTTTGTTTTTATATTCATACTTTGCTCAAATGTATTACGCTGAGTTAATAGAGGAAATTTCACTAAAATATTTAAATAGTTAACTGGATCGGAACTTACCTTTTAGCAATACAGAAACAAGCTGAAACTGGCCGCTGAAAGACTTCATCAGTTAAAAATGAAGTTTAAAGCTGTTGGAGCACATTTCCATTGCATTTTTATGGTTTGTGACATCATGGCCTCTCTAATTTTCACAATGGTAGTTTTTGCTTTAATGTCAACACTGTACGTTAGGTCAATATCTGTGTTTTCTCCAGGCACAGTGACTATAAGGTTGTATCCCCTGCTTTACGTGCGGTTGGCAACATCGTAACAGGAGATGACCTCCAGACTCAGGTAGATAAACTTTCTTCATTTCTCCATTGATTTCTTCATATTGGATCATATTTAATTTAATCTGAAGTCTGTTTTTCATCTCAGGTAATCCTAAACTGCTCTGCCCTACCGTGCCTACTCCACCTCCTCAGCAGTCCCAAGGAGTCCATCAAGAAGGAGGCGTGCTGGACGGTGTCCAACATAACAGCAGGGAACAGAGCTCAGATTCAGGTAAAGGCTGCATCACCTGATGTCTGAGGAAGCGCTTCTTTTTTTGCTTCGGTGGAGTTGACGGTATTTATTTTCTCCTGTCAGAATGTGATTGATGCCAACATCTTCCCAGTTCTAATTGAGATCCTTCAGAAGGCTGAGTTCCGTACGAGGAAGGAGGCTGCGTGGGCGATTACTAACGCCACCTCTGGAGGAACTCCCGTACAGATAAGGTATTTCCCCAGTCTTGTGCTTTGTCTATTTCTATGTATTACATTGTATTGAGGCGGATATTGCGGGCCTATGAAAGCTCCACCCTGACAATGGAGGTCATGAATTTCTTTCAATTTTGTTGCACTCAAGTACCTGAAAGAGGGTTGAACAGAAAAATAAAATGTTTGTTGTTTGCAGTTTACAGCATATTGCATTTAAAACCGGAAAACAGAATATAACATTTGGTTTATTGAACTTTTATGGAGCAGTCGTATTTTTACGACTGCTCCACCCACTGAGCTAAAGCCTTCCCCCGATTAATTGGTTTTGGAAAATTGATACTGAGCCAGGCTTAAGTTGTCATTGTGTGCTCAGGTATCTGGTGTCTCTGAACTGCATCAAACCCATGTGTGACCTGCTGACGGTGATGGACTCGAAAATTGTGCAGGTGTCTCTAAACGGCCTGGAGAACATTCTCAGACTGGGAGAACAGGAGGCCAAACAGAACGGAACTGGGCTCAACCCCTACTGCGCTCTCATCGAAGAGGCTTACGGTACGAGCCATCATACAGTCAACATCCTTACACCACAAAACTGGACTAAAACAAAAAGCTGTCTAAGAGCGCATACTTATGATTAAAACTAGATCTGTCAGGAAAGCTATGGTGGCCCAGATGGCTCATACACCTACAAAAGCCAATATGACCCTTCCTGTTCCACTGGAAGAAATAAACATCGGTGTCAAACTTCATCGTCAAACATAGTTGATTAAATTATTTCATTTCAGTCGACACCAGTGCAATTGAGGGGACAAAGACCCGGGTGAAGTTAGTTTTAAGCTGGTTCCAGCGTGAATGTCAAGCTTCACTTTGGATATTTGCAACTTAAACCTAACTTCACCGAGGTGGGACTGACTGACCGATCGATCCCCGTAGTATTGCAGCATGAAGCAGTTACGATAAGAATATTACACTTCACTAATGCAAAGGGGGGATGTGGTGTTAGAGCAGCGTATAAGAAGAGCAAGTACACAAAATACACAATGGGGGAAAATTGAAACCTGAGATAAAATATATGTGAAGAAGAATGCTAAAATAATGCTAAATACAAAAATAGTTTGTCGATAGGAATATACGTACAAGAGATTCACCAGAAATGAATCCGCATTAACCGCTTTATGCAGGCAAAAAATCACCAGAAATGAGCCAAACTGAGGTTACATTCATTTGACCTAGCTTTAATGCTAACGTCACTGCATAGTCAGCTTCATAGAAGCCTGGTGTAAGATGGCAAAAGTACATTTATACAAAATAATAGCCAGCAACATTGCTCATTTTGGATGATTACTCAGTGATGGTAACATAATTTGTTGTTCTCAGTTCTGTTGTGGCTTTTACAATTGTATGAGCCGCCTCGACCCCCGTAGGAAACAGTCTCCAAACCCAGACACAAGAAGAACTACGGATAAAGGGTAATAAGAGACACCAAAGAATGCTTTTGAGACTTCATAAACAAAATAAATGATTTGTAGATATTAGCTACAATCTTATTTTCATTAATATTAGCAGGGCCAATGACATTGTCTGTGTAAAGCTGTCGGTCAGACGAGTGAACAGAAACTGTCTACGGAGCGAAAATATACCATAGAAAGTTTAGAAACATGAGCTGGATTACAATTTGTATGATATTGTTCAATATAGAAAAGTTGAGCCTCACAAAAATCAGTCCAACCATCACTCATACTGTGTTTTTTTTTTTTCTATATTCTCTTTTGCATTTGGCACTTTGTTCGGTCCCCGCTCACTTGGTTGACAACCTTTGTGAGCTTTTCGTTTACATGAAAACTGTGCCAGAAAAAACAACCTTTGGAGAAAGAGTTCCCGAGTGCGTGTGATTACAGCGGTCCTGTGTGTACGAGGATCGTTTTCAAACGTTGTCGTCTGAACACAGCTTTTTTCAAATGCAAAGAAAAACTTTTCTGTCTCTGGTCAAATCTGTCGTATAAACAGGACCTAAATCAAAGGTCAGCAAAATCTCTTCCTGTTTAGAGACCCACCTTCTCCCTCAGACTCTTTTTTTCAGAATTTGTTTTGGCACTCATGTCTTAGTGTGTTTTATCCTGTTATTTTGAATCTGTTTTGTTTGGTTAACTTTTGACTCCTTACACCCAGATATGTTGCCTGAACAGATACTGTTATATATATTTTACGACCTGACTGTGTCACTGAGGAAATATCTCATCGCAGAGGTTTAGATATTGAAACCTGGTGCTGCAGTGAACCATGAGTGACCCGAAGTTCGCTCCATCCTGTTGAAATGTAACGAGCTGTGTTTATGTGGGCGCTCTCTTTCAGGCCTTGACAAGATTGAGTTCCTGCAGAGTCACGAGAACCAGGAGATTTACCAGAAGGCCTTTGACCTGACTGAACACTACTTCGGAGTGGAGGAGGAGGATGCTAGCCTGGCTCCCCAGGTGGACCAGAACCAAGGCCAGTTCATCTTCCAGCAGCAGGAAGGACCCATGGAGGGTTTCCAGCTTTAACCCTGCCTCAGCTCCACAGCACTGTCTTTTTCCTGGTCTATAAACTTTTGCTGGAGACAGAGGTCTGCTGGTTCCAGCAGTATCACCTCATATCTGTTGGGCCAGCTTCCAGATCTTTTCTTCTACCATGTCCTCACAACAGCATCTAATCCGGAGGAAATGAACATGGAGATGTAAAGTAGGAGCACATTTATGCTCATTAATGCTGTTTCAGATGTCGGCCCGAAGGGTTCCGCTCTGCTGGTTTCCATCCTACTGATAATAAGACGGAAATCTGATTGTTGATAAAGACTTTTTCTTTATTGATGCAGTATGTTGTTCCTTTGAATATATCTGACATTATTGTTTGCATTACTAAATGATTCTAATGCTATTTCTGTTATGATCTGTCTCCAAATCAGCATTATTATCCCTCGTTTGATGTGAAACTACCTCCTCAGACGTCAGAAAGAAACAAAAGGCAGGAATAAGCACCACCAGTTAAAACATCAGACTGCTGGGATTCATTTTATTTGTGACTAGAATAAAATCTTAGGTGTTTAGATTCAGTATTGGTTGACCTGTCCGCTGGCAGGTTGTGGATTTATACATCCTGCTGTTGCTGCTCGCGCTGGATTTAAAGGATTTGACAAGCAACTGGAGACTAAGAGGCGTTTATTTATTTGTCTTTTGAGGGCTGTATAGGAGTCCCTCCTTCTCTCCTCTACCCTCAGCTCTGACTGAGGAACAGTGACTGCTTCATGGAGGATGTAAGTGGGGAAACTGGCCCAGATTTGTTAGAACTCTTAGTTTTAGCTGCTTATTGTAAATGTTAATAATTTCAGGAAGCGGCATCGAGGCAAGAGAGGTGACCTCTGTGTAAAACAATCTCTGGTAGCAAAATTATTCAACCATCTTTGTATATGGGGGTATTGATTAAACCTATTATTTATCAGCTGTTTACAATAACCCAGTCACACAACAACAGTGTAAATGGCTCACAAGAACAGAAAATACAATAGTTTTTTCCCCCTAGATGTAACACGAAGGGCTGCTTGAACTGATAACTGCAGTTTAAAATGATTCACACTGCAAATGTTCAAAATCTCAGTATGAGTTGCATTTAACTGAATGAAGATGTTGACATGTCTGGTAACAAATACAAAAAATATAATTCAAAGTAAGATTTCTTTGCTAATTTAAATTGATCCTTTATTGAAAGGTTTGATCTTATCTAAGTAATCTTAGAAGGCCAATTTTCATTTGTTTTTTTAGGCAAAATTTGTTTTGCTAATGCCAAGCTGCAAACTCCCCGTATTCATTATTCACTTATTTTTGAAAGGGATAAATGCAAATCCTCTCCGGTGCATTGTAGAAACCCTCAGCCACTGAGACCCTGTGACCTGCTGTATGTCCTCTTTGGGTACAAAAGACCCTGTTGTTCTTCCTTAGACCAATCTGGGAGGTTCCAACCCCTGCAGACCAGAAATACCCAACATGACCTGCAGCTCTGGAGATGCACTGACCCTCTCGTCTAGCCATCATTCGTTTGGCCTTTGTTTAAGTCGCTCTGCTCCTTACCTTGTTCATTTGTACTCCCAACTCATCAACTAAAAAAAAATGTTCACCTGCTGTCTAGTACAAGACAGGTAACCAAATAATCAATGTTATTGGGACTCGACCTCTCAGTGGTTATAATGTTATTGCTGAGGAAATATATTCTTCCTCCGTACATTTGTGGTTGAATAAATTTGCTTCCAACTATAAATTAGATATTTGTTATATTTTCTGGTGAACTTACATGGTAAAACATCTTAAATTATTCTTTCCGACTACGATGGTTCTCTGGATGTGATGGGATCAGTCGACGGACTCCCCGGGGATTGTATATTATATATACACGTAAGAATGTGTAGAGGAAGTACACGTTCTTGGTTGACGGTGGGAAGCTTCTCCTATCTGCACAGATTACTTATTTTGAGGATTATGATTTAAAGCACTGTCTTCTTTTGGCTCCTCCCCCTGAATCAATCCGTCCACGTTCTTGAACATCAGTCGGACTACCAAACCTGAAATCAGTCAATATTTACATGAAATGGAAAATATTTGTAATTATGCAGAAATTAGGCAAAGCACATAGAGTTGTGTATAGTTTTCTAATATTTCTGTTTTGTATAATTGTATATCTTTTTTTGTAGGTTTTGGTAGTGTTCATGTTTTCTGCTGAGTTACTGGGACTGAGTTTGTAGTGTCGTGGTTTCTCTCAGGAGAGACGCAGAATGCAGTGATTTCTTCTCACTGAGGGTGAAGTCGGGTCAGGCTCTCTGCAGCCATGTCTTAATACACACAACTACCATGTGGCAAGAATGAATAAATTGTTCTGATGGATGAGAAATACATAGAGTTGCGTTACCGCCTTTATTTAAAAAGAAATAAACCAAGAAAGGTGGCAAGAACCTTTTGTTATAAATCATTTTATTCATGTCACTGGGGAGATGCTGCAGGGGAGCAGACTATTAGGTAGGGGGCGCTAACATATTATTGTCTGATCCTTCAGCTGTTCCCTTAAGGGGTCTCCACAGCCGATTATCTGTTTCCATCTTACCCCGTCCTCTGCATCTTCCTCGGTCAGTCCTGGCTCACCACATCCAGAAACCTCATCTTTGTTGCCCTTCTTTTCCTGTCTAGCAGCTCCATCTCCAGCATCCTTCTACCAGTAGATCCACCGTCCCTCCTCTTCACGTGTCCAAACAATCTCAATGTGGCCTCTCTTACTTTGTCTCCAAGACGTCTAGCCTGGGCTGTCCCTCTGGTGTCCTCATTTCTAATCTTGACCATCCTCACTCCCAAAAAACATCTTAACATCTTTAACTCTGCCTCCAGACTTTGGGTCAGAGCCGCCATCTCTAAACCATCCATCAGAGCTACAAACTACCATCTTGTAAACCTTTCGCTTCACTCTTTCCTGTCAGAAGGACGTTTTTTTTACCATGTTTCTTTTTCTGTATGCCGTCACCTCACAGAACTCTGCACTGACAACACCCCTACAGACGGTTTCCTTTCCCTTTTGCCCATTTTGGTTCTTGTTTCTTAATTTTTATTGCCAACATACATTTTTGATTTGCATAAACAGTTGACAAAATCAGATAGATGATAAAACTCAGAGAGTGGGTACAATATCAGTTAGGAAAAACAACTACAGCCATACTAAGTTGATGGGTAGGATAACTGGCAGGACATAAATAATAAGATGATAAATGGATGGATACATAGAAATGTTATTAATCCCCAAGAGGGGAAATTAAGTCGTTGCAGCAGCTCCAACGTACAGGTAAAGATGACTAAACGAGAAGACATACTAATGTAACGTAAATTAAAATACAGGAGGAATTATAAGAATAAACTGCATGCAAATATAAAGAAAAAAGGAAAGAGTCTGATCTCCAATGGCAAGATAAGTGGTGAGACAATAAGTGATAAAGTGCATTATAAATTAAATGTATTATTATTATTATTAATACTGAACCAGTGGGTAAGAGTTAATACAGGGTTTAGGGGCGGGTGTCAGTGTGTGTTATTCTGTGGTGGTATTATTGATTTTTATAGCTGAACATATAATGATTATAAATTTGCACCAAACCGCCATAATGACAGCAGTATATTATGTTTACAGACAGTTTTCAATGTTCCACACCACCCACAATAATAATTTGGTGCAATAAATATCATTTATTCAGTAGTCTTCATGTGTAAAACACTATTTATATGCTTGCAGTACTACTAATCCTTCCATGGTTTTCCTACTTTTAGAATGTATGTGAGCTTCTTAGACTCTAAATGAGAAGGTTTATGTTTTGTTTGTTTTTTTCCAGTAGCTCTGCTTCAGACTGTGCACCTGAAATGTGTTGTTTACCACACAACATGAAAAAAAGGGAATTTTTACTTGCTGACTTTGTGTTCTCGTCTTTTCATATTCTGCTGAAAAACTCAGATTGTTAGTACCTGCAATTGAAGTATTAAGTGATAATTCTCTCTCCCTCTGTGCTGTTAGTTCATTCCACCGGCCACCATTCTTCACGGATCTATATACAATATGATATTAAGGGTCGACACCCTTAATGGTGGCCGACTAAACAAGAAGACAAACTACGGGTAACCGGTCATTCAAGGAGAGTGAAGAAAAGAAAAAATCTGGAGCTCCAGAGTAGGCCAAGAAAAAAACCCAGTCCCACCCCTGAACCACCTCAGTCCTCTGATGAACAATCCCAGTTTGAACTCCACAGAATAATTACTGAAGAACATTGCAGTTATCCGCTCAATGCTGTCAACTTAAATCAGGGTCAAGTCATATTCCTGCATATAAATACAAGCTTTAATGCTTTCCTGACACTTCAAATGAACTCATAAATAAGCATATATAAATCTAGAGAGGGCAGCGGTTAAGAGTTTGGTTTCTTCCAGTCAGGCCTCCTGGGACGATTCCTTGACTTGTTAACCACAGATCAAACACTTCCCAGGAGAGTAGTGACATGCTTTTTACTGAAATATCCCCACAGTGACAGATTTTAACCACGGATTATATATCAACACCAGTCACCCCGCTATGGAAACGCACAACTCTTACATAATGGATGTCAGAACTCCGAGGTATTCCCTCCGTCAAGAGGCACACTTCCCTTCCTCCCGCCATCTGGCTTCCATCTCCAGCGACAGGTTAAACACAAAGCTATATATCTGTGCTCCCTCTGCTGATAGTGGAGCAGCCCCAGCAGCTTTACCCACGGAATATGAGCTTTAGAGTCCAATATATGTTTGATTGAAGGCAGTTATGGCTGAAACGCTCTGGTTTCTAGAACCAGAGCAGTTCTCCCACCGGTTTTCTGCAAACCACTGTTCTTTTTGCAGAATGCCATCTTACCTCCCACCTTCATTGATGGTAAAATCAAATCCTGTGGCCACCAAGCCCAGTAGAGCAACTCCGCCTCAGCTAACCGCCCCTAAAATGCTTGTTTGTTCCTGATTCTCTCCATTCGGATTTTCTCCCATCGGCCCATTCTACCCCTCTGACTGGGTCATCAACTTCCTACGGCAGCACCTCTGGCAGATACCTGGAGATTGTTTAAACTTGTGTCCTGGGAGCGCAATGTTCTGGTTCTGGTCGGATACTGGAATACGATGAGCTCCCTAAGATAGCTCTAAGATTAGGACAGCCTGATCAGCGGGAATTGTAGTGATCCAGCCTGGAAGGAACAAATGCGTGGACCAATTTTTGAGACAGAATGTGTCTGAATCTTTAAATACTACGCAGATGAAAGAAGGCAGTCGTAGAAATGTCTTTAATGAGGGGGTCAAAGGACATTCCTGGTTGAAGATAACTCACTGAGGTGCTGTAAGTTAAGGTAATGTCACCCAGAGTGGTTCTATCAATATCAATATCGATAACCACATTTATAATTTACAAATATTCCAATTTCAGCTCCTAAAAATAATTACAGGGCAAGTATATTTGATGCACTTTGTCCTGTGGTGTGCACACGCACCCACACACATAAACACACACACAAATACACACACACCCACACACATAAACACACAATCGCATGCATATACACCCACACACATAAACACACACACAAATACACATACACTCTCTCACATATATACACACAAGCATAAACACGCACGTACACGCACTCATATACATGCGCACACATACACGCACACATGTACACACACACATATAAGCACACACGCACAGGAAATGCATTCAACCACATATTACCAGCAGCAAACAATGACTAGAGAGCACATGAAACTTTTTTCTGCAAGGTAGGGTTTTTAAAAAAAAATTAATTTCAACTTTGAACTGCCTGAAGTACCTGACACTGGATATACTTCCAAAACCATTTTCCCAGGTGAATTTGAGGGTGTCTACTTCCAGCAGCTAGACTTCTACTGAATGCAGTCAGTTCAAATCTGTTGTCCCTCTCTGGAGTTATCGTGCTTTTAATATCTTTGGGGTTCTTCTCATTGATGGATGGAATGTCGTTCAACACTCGGGACACGTCCAAGTGCTCCTGGATTTGAGGAAAGTGATCTTCCACAGCATTCATAGCACAGTCCAGGATTCCTTCGAGAAAGACAAACACTTTGTGACCCTGTTGCGGATCCTTCACTGCCTCATCGTCTCTTATGTCGTGAAACAGTTCTTTCCTCTTCTGTTGTCGCCGTGCAGGCAGGGCTCCGCCTCCGAATCACCTGCTACTGATCTCAGACCTGCATTAGAAACCTAGTAAAAGTCTGTGTTAACACCAATGGTGCTTCAAGTATTAAAGTAAAATAACTGATTGTGTGTTTAGACACAGAGAATTCTCTTCGAATGGGAAGAATGACGAGAAAATAATAGTTGACATATCTACCAAAATCCATTAATTTAAAAGATTTTTTGCAATTTGACTGACAGCAAATATTAAGATATGTGATTATATTTAATGAATGAAACATACGGCATAGTCTCTAGGGGATAGTAGCATAAATACTGAGGTACTGATAAAACCTAAATATTGATATCTGAAACATCAGCAGTGACTCTGATCCTGTTGAGGTCGTCATGTTCACCAGAGGGAGGAGCTCTGGACCCGTTACCTTCACAGAGGGGAGCTGAGAGCCCCTGTCATGTGACTCTATCTCTCCACCTGACACCTAATCACAGTCAGTTCATCAAGTTACAAGATCAAACACACACTCACTCACACACACACACACACACACACACACTCAGTCACGTGTACATACACACACACACATGACACACACTCACTCACACACGCACATACCACACACGCAAACACACACACACTCACTCACACACACGCACACTCACACTCACTCACATGTGCATACACACATAAACATGACATACACACTCACTCACACACGCACATACCACACACGCAAACTCAAACACACGCACGCACACACTCACTCACATGTACATACACACGTACACACAACGCCCCACTCACTCACACACACTCACACACACAAACACACACACACACACACACACACACACACACACACACACACACACCCACACACACACACACACAAACACACACACATACACACACACACACACTCACACTCACTGAGCTGCAGTCTCAAGAGTAGAAGAAGAGCTGGCGGCTCAAACTCCCATGCAGCTGAATAAAACAGGTCCCACGTCACAGGGGACTCTAAAGCACTGATTTCTAGAGGGTTTGAATTTCACTTATGTAAATATTTTCTTGAAGAGGAGCAGCTCTGAGACAGAAAGTCCCAAAGGATGACGTTGTAAATTCAGAGAGCGGGGCCAGGCAAGCTACTCACAGAGCTGCAGAAACTGTGAAGATGATTGGAGGATGAGAAATGCTGTAGAAGGATACATAGACATATTTACAGACATACATACCGATGGTGTTTCCTAAACCAAACTGAAGTGAACACGCGATACAAGCAAGGACTGACGCAGACATCTGCTCAGAGGTCACTGGGTGTGTGTTACATTGTCAAAGAGCAAATGTCGACGTGTGTGTATGTGTGTGTGCGTGTGGAGATGGCTTAAATGAGGGTGTTGGGTCACTTAAGGACATGGAAAAAGGGGCGTGTCTCCTTTTGGGAGAGCGTCAGACTGACCATACACTCACAGTGCCTCCAGTCCGCTGGTTTAAATATCGACTATGAAACTGGTGCAGCTGCACTGGGTCCCAGGAGCTGTCAGTGGCCGGTCCCAACCCTGGAGAACAGTAGAGCTAACCCCCCTTAACTGTCTCCATTCATTCTCTATAATCCTTTTTACACAGAGAATGCAGAATAATGGCGTCACCAGGACCATTCTCTGAGCTACCCTTATTTGTTCACACTGAACCCAATAACGGCGAGATAATCCTAACGCCAGTGTGGGATTCTTATGTAGAATGCCTGTGTTCCAACAGGCAAAAGAGAAATGACGTGGAAGGAGTCAATCAAACAATGGCCTGCTGTGTATCATATCACTTTCTCTTTCTCTGTGAACCAGTACACAATCACTGGTTCCTTTCTTGCACCAAACATTTTTTTTTTTTTTTTGGGTTTCTACCAAAAGTGCAAAACATAATGTTTCACTCTCTAAATGAAAGTGTAATTGGTGGGAACAGAGATAAGACGCTCCCAAAAACAACCGTTTTCAACTGATTTCTCTTCAAATCAAATCAAATCAAATGTTGTTAATATAGCGCCAATTCACAACAGCTGCTGTCTCAAGGTGAAATCCAGGAAGAGCAGGTCTAGACTGAACTCTTTATGTAATTATCTTACAGGGACCCAACAAATTCCTCTGTGAGCAAAAACTTGAGAAAACGCTTTTTAATGGGCTGAAACCTCGAGCAGATGCAAGACGGCGGGCTGCCATGACCGGTTGGGTTGGAAGAAAGAAAGAAAGAGAAACAGATGGAGGGAGGGGGAGAGAGAGACTGAAAGGGCGAAGAGGGAGTGCAGCAGATAGGGGGAGCGCAAATGAGAGGGAGAGGGCAAGGGTGAGGATATGTGAGAGAGAGGGTGATATACTCTTAAATCAGTCTTCTTCTACTTCTTCTTCGGCTGTTCCCTTTAGGGGTCGCCACAGCAGATCACTTGTTTCTGTCTCGCCCTGTCCTCTGCATCTTCCTCAGTCACACCAACCGACTGCATGTCCTCTCTCACCACATCCAGAAATATTTGTTCTTCCCCCTTTTTCTCCTTCTTGGCAGCAGCTCCATGTCCAGCATCCTTCTACCAATATAACCACTATCCCTCCTTTTCACGTGTCCAGACCATCTCAATCTGGCTTGTCTGACTTTGCCTCCAAGACGTCTCACATGGACTGTCCCTCTGATGATTTCTAATCATTTTCATCCTCGTCACCCCCCGCGAAAATTTTAACATATTCAACTCACTGTCTTTTGGATCGAGCCGCCGTGTCCAAGCCATCCAGCAGAGCTGCTCTCACTACCATCTTATGAAACCTTTCTCTTCACTCCTGCTGCTACTTTGCTGTCACTGATAACTCCTATCCCTCTTCATCTCCAACTCCACTCTACCTGCACTCTCTTCTTCACCACTTTTCCACACTGCCCGTTCTGAACAGTTGACCCCAAGTACTTAAACTGCCGCACCTTCTTCACCTCTACTCCTTGCATCCTCACTTTCTGTGTTGCTGCGACTGACCTTCATTCCTCTTAACTCTAGTACCTCTCCAGGTTTTCTTCCACCTGCTCACTACAGATCACAATGTCATCCGCGAACATCATAGTCCACTCCTGCCTGACCTCATCTGTCAGCCAATGCAAAGGGACTCAGAACTGATCCTTGGTGCAGTCCCACCTTCATCTGGATTTCATCCCTGACTCCTTCCTGACTCCTCACCCCAGTCATGCTGCTCTCATACATATCTTGTACCGCCCTAACATACTTCTCCTCCCTCGGATTTCTATGGTTTTCTCTAAATCCACAAAGATGCATTGCAACTCCTTCTGTACTTCTCTGTACTTCTCCATGAGCACTCTCAAAGCAAACACTGCATCGTTGTGCTCTTTCTTGGCATGAAACCATAATGCTGCTCACAAATTGTCACCACTTTTCTTAACTTAGCTTCCACTACCCTTTCCCAGATCTTCATCGTCTGGCTCATCAGCTTTATACCCCTGTAGTTGCTAAAACTCTGAACATCACCCTTGTTCTTGAAAATCGGCACTATCACGCTTTTCGTCAATTCTTCAGGCATCCTCTCCTTCTCCAAGAATGTGTTGAACAATGTAGTTAAATACTCCACTGCCTTCTCTCCTAGACACCTCAATACCTCCACCGGTATGTCATCAGGACCAACCGCCTTTCCGTTCTTCATCCTCTTCCCAGCTCCTCTCACTTCAACATTACCGAACCTTGGGGCTTCCTGATTTACCATTCTCACAACTTCCACCCTTCTCTCACTTGTTTTCCCAATTACAGTTCTCCAAAGTATTCTTTCCATCTTACCCTCATACCCTCCGCACTTGTTATCACATATCCTTCTATATCCTTAATCAACATAACCTGCTGCACATCCTTCCTATCTCGATCTCTCTCCTTTTCGCCTTCCTTAGTATCAAATCTCTCAAACAACTCATCATAGGCCTCTCCTTTAGCCTTTGCCACCTCACTCTTCGCCTTATGTCGCATCTCCTTCTGCCCCTGCCTACTTTTTCATCTCTCTTGCCCTGAAGTTCCCACATCAGCCTTCCTCCCTCAACTTAATTTGCTCTTTTCCTATTTTATACCACCATCCAGCCATCCTACATACTAGCATTCTATATGCTGTCTGTCTATGTTATGCCCCGTCACCACCTTATGGTCTCCAATCTATTTCAGGCTTCATCTTCTGTATAGGATGTAGTCTACCTGCGTGTCCTACCTCCACTCTTTTATGTCATCCTGTGCTGTGATACTCTCCACTTCATCCAACTCAATCCAGATTTTCATCTTCTTTTCCAACTCATAACTAACATGTGGGGCATAAGCTCTGACAGCAACACTCTTAAATTACACTCTAAAATGATTAAATCAATAAAAAAAATCATAAACCCAGCCACATAGGGGTCCCAGGTCAGTGTATGTCTAGTGCCGGTCCCAAGCCCGGATGAATGGAGGGGTTCTGTCAGAAAGGGCATCCAACGTAAAACCTTTGCCAAGTCAATATGCGGAGCGAGATGTTGCGCCGTGGCAACCCCTAAAAGGAAAGGCTGAAAAAAGAAAAAGACCATAACATTTAAACACCTGACAGGTCAGAATAATGGAATATTTTGGATATGGCCATTATTAATATGTGGAATATATGAGGCAGCATGGGGTCAATTTCTGCTGAAGTTGCTGTTGGAGGCAGGAAAACTTGAAGACGGGAAGAATTTGAGAGACTTGGGACAAATAGGGATTTCTGGAGAACAGGGGCAGAGCATCTCCAGAACTGATAGATTGTGTTGGGTGTTCCTGGTCTGCAGTAATTTGGGCTTCCCAAAGTGGTTTAAGGAGAGTAGTAGTAGTATTGGTTTGTTGGGACAGGGTCATGAAGCAAGATCCCATCAGTGTACGAATCGCTCTCCAGAGTCAAACTGAACCAGGTTAGACATCTTGGAGGCAAAAGTAATAAGAGGCCAGATTGAGATGGTTTGGACACGTTAAAAGGAGGGATAGTAGCAGGGGGGTTTCCCTTGGGGCCCCATGGCCCTGGGTGCGTGCCAGTGAACCCTGATGCCGCTGGTTGGGGTTCTTTCTCAGTCCTAGGTCTGTTTCGCTGTACTTGGGCCCCTTTTTGTACTCAGAAACAGAGCCAGCAACGGAAGGGGCCAGCGTACAGCAAAACAGGCCTAGGGCTGAGGAAGCACCCCAACCAGCTATTACTTTGTCTTCAAGATGTCTAACCTGGGCTTTCCCTTTGATGTGCTCCTTTCTAATCATGTCCGTCCTCATCACTCCGGAGAAACGTCACTCTTTACATCTTCAGGTCTGCCTACTGTCTTTTGGTCAGAGCCACCGTCACTAAACCAGACAGCAGAGCTGCTGTCACTACCATCTTATAAAGTTTCCCCTTCACTCTTGCTGCTTATCTTCTGTCACATATAACTTCTGACACTCTCTACCTCTTTTCCACACTCCTCTTTACTCTGAACAGTTGACCGCAAGTACTTACAAGCTGCTCTCACTTCAACATCACTGATCCTTGGGACTTCCTGATGTATCATTCACACACCTCCCACCCTTCCCTCGCTCTCATTTTCTTCATTCATCAGTTATCCAAAGTTTTCTTTACATCTTGCCTTCACACTCTCCTCACTTGTAAGTATATTTCCATCCCTATCCTTAATCACCCTAATCTGCTGCACATCCTTCCTACCGCTGTCCCCCTGCCTCACCAAGTCCAGTTCTCCTTCCTTAGTGTTCAACCTGTCTTACAACTCAGCATGGCCTTTTCGTTTAGCCTTTGCTACTTCACTCTTCGCCTTACGTTATATATTTTTTGTATTCCCGGTTATTTTTTCTTTTTCATCTCTCTTGTTATCCCAATTCTTCTTGGCTAACCTTTTCCTGTTTATACTCTCCTGATCCTCCTCATTCCACCGCCAACTCTCCTTACTTTCTTTCCTCTGTCCACATGACACTCCAAGCACATTCCTTTCTGTCTGACATGGTCACATTTGTACTTATACAGTAATCTGTTTTGTTTTCACATCCACCCAAAACCCATCTTAACTCTTTCCTGAAGTTCACAGAGCCTCCCCTCCTAAACTTCCACCATCTGCTCTATCTTTACTTTTACTCCCTTTTCTACCACCAGAGTCATCCTACATACATACCTACAGAGTCTCCTCCAGACCGGATTACTGTAGCAAACGTCTCATCGGGATCCCTGATAAAAGTCTTCAAAGACTACAATAGGTTCAAAACAGTGCTGCAAGGATCCTGATGAGAGTTCGTAAACACGAACACATCTCCCCCGTTCTTCATTCCCTTCATTGGCTTCCCATCTCCACCAGGATTGATTATAAGATCTCTCTCCTCACTCACTAGTGCATCCATGGTAACGCAACCCCCTACCTAAAAAGAACTACTCACCCCACTGACTTCAAAACGATCCCTCCGTTCTACCCACTCATACCGCCTCCTCCTTCCACCATGGGTGATCGGGCCTTCTGTTCTGCTGTCCCTCGTCTGTGGAATGCCCTCCCTGACCATCTGAGGGCTCCACAGACGACTGACACATTTAAAAAAGGACTTAAAACTTTCCTTTTTAGCAATTAATCCCTTAATTAACATTGCTGCTTTTTGGTCAGGCTTTTATATAGTTATTATTTTATTTTTTATTGATGCTTTTATCTGCTTTTACTTTGTAGCACTTTGGGATTTGATCCAAATGTAAAGTGTGTTATAAATTAAATTTATTATCATTATTAAGATTACATTTTACCATTCCATGCAGTCTAGCCGCGTTCTCCCCTGTCACCACCAGTCAGTCTACGATTTTTTTCAGATTACATCTTTTGCATAAGATGTAGGCCACCTACATCAACACCTTCTGCTCCTACCTCCACTCTTAAATGCCACACTGTGCTCCTCCCTTTTCTTAAAATAAATGGTCACCACAGCCGTTTCCTTCCTTTAGCAAAATCTACCACCATCTATCCTTTCAGGTTCCTGTACCTACACCATACTTGCCCATCACCTCCTAGTCTCCTCTGTTCCCCTCACCAACATGGCCATTGAAGTCGGCATCAACTACCTCTCTCTCATGCCTGGGGTTACTCTCCGTCACTTCGTCCAACTCACTTCATCCAACTTACTTCAGAAATTCTCTTCCAATTCGCAACCACCTTTTGAGACAAAAGAACCGACAACGTTCATCAGTCATACACCTCCTGTTCTATGGTGGTTGATCTGGCCCTGCCTTGAGACTGAAGAGCTCAAACTATTCTCCCTCTGCAGACATTTTCTGTTTTTCTCTTATTTTCTCTAAGCTAGCAGCTAACTGCTATTTAAAGTAGTTTGTTGGTTGTAAACATGTCATAACATTAAATTGTCAAATGTCGTGAGTGAGTCCCTTTGCCTCGTCTGATTTTGATGAATTTGATACTTTTACTACCTTCCCTACTGGCAGAACAACTATGACCAACAATGGAATCCTGCTTTTGTATGTAATAATGTTTCCCAGAATAGTGAGGCGCCATAAAGGAGAATAAATGTTGAAGTTCAAGTGTGCAAAAGTTACAGGTTGATTTTCACTCTCAAATTTCAGTTTGAATACATTCTGAGTCAAATGGTGTTCAGTGATGGAGTTAATCATCAGGGCTTAACTCATTAGAGTTAATCCAACTCTTCTGAGGTTAATGTTTGAGAAACAGACACAGCAACCGAAAACAAAGTAGGCTAACAGAAAATGTTTTATTTTAATTTTTTACAGCATTTTGTCATAAAACTGTCAGCCAACATTTGTTTACCAGTTGTACTATTGTGGTTCTCAGTTGTATATTATAATCAGGGGAAAAAAATGTTCTCAGTTGTATATTATAATCAGGGGAAAAAAATGCTTTGCAGTCCTCTGCAGAGGTTCAGTGTCTGTGTGGGAAACAGAAGGAAAATATAATTGAAATCGCAAACACTTGAAGCAATAAAATATCACATTTTATTTATGTCAACCGTTGTCATGACTATAGGTAGGATTAATGGTAGAAAGAGTATAAAAGTAATTATTACTAAATGTTCTGAGCCAGTGTCAGCAAAACCTCTTGCATTACGTCATAGACTTATCTTGATGTTTCTTAACCCAAATACGTTGCATTTACGTAATAAAACTTTACAAAAATGTGTCCTATTTATCCATACATCTATTTCCTTCAGCTTATCCGGGGTCGAGTTGCGGTGGCAGCAGGCTAAGAAGGGATTGCCAGACCTCCCTCTCCCCAGCAAAACTCTCCAGCTCATTTTTCGGGGATCAGGAGGCGTCCCCAGGCCAGATGAGATATATAGTCCCTCCAGTGAGTTCTGGGTCTACAGCGAGGTCTTCCCGGACCCAGAGGCATCCTAATCACATGCTCGAACCACCTCAACTAGCTCCTTTGGACGCGTAGGAGCAGCTATTCTACTTTGTGCTCTCTTTGGATGTCTGAGCTCGTCACCTTAATCTCTGAGGCTGAGCCCAGCCACCTTACGAAGAAGTTAATTTCAGCGGCTTGCATCTTCAACCTCATTCTCTCAGTCACCACCCGGAGCTCATGATCATAAGTGAAGGTTGAAACGGAGATGGACTTGTAAATTTGCCTCACGACTCAGCTCTCTCTTCACCACAACAGACCGATATGACGCCTGCATTACTGCTAATGCCCCACCGAACCACCTGTCCATCTCTGGGTCCATTTTCCCATAACTCCAGAACAAGTGTTTATTCATATTAACGTGCATTTATGTTCTAGGTTTTTTTTTCTAAATGTAGCAAACAGGACTCAATCCTAATTGTTTTATCAATAAGCGTGTTCAAATAAATAAAACTTCACTCACATGACTCTGGCCAAGCCTACAAAATCAAATTCAAGGTCTTAAGCCTACCTTATTTACCAACAAGTTGGTGCTGGTTTAAATGCAAAATTAGAGGTAAGGGTGAAAAATTCACTGTCTATCTGAAAAATCGCATGACGGAAAAGAGAGCATCAAGGATGCTTCAGATGACTGGAGTGTCGGCAAAAGTGTGCTTCTTCTTCATGCATCCTGAACATTAGGAAAGAACACAATCTTTAAAAGTGTAAGGCTTGCAATGTGATTTAAATGAAGATCTATGGAAAGTTCAGTCAGGAAGACTATCCCCTTGAACACTAAAAACCACAGTTACTGCTCAAACCACTTTATTATTTTCACTTTTCACACATGCTCAGTCTCAATTACCTACTTCACAGTCTAGGCTATAGAGACAGAAATACCTTGCTGATGTTCGGGACAGATACCCTGTGATCACAATCTCACAGAAAAGTCAGAGCTCCAAGGACTTTGTAATGAACTAATTATCACAGGTGTGGTCGTCCCAAAATCCGATGATTGGGGATTAGATCCCAGTCCTTTATGCTACATGCCTCGAGTCCTTGAGCAAGACCCTGTTGGAGTTAGCAGTTGGGTGTCCCTTTAGCCCACCTTACCCCGTACCTTGTTGCTGCACCTGTGTTCTCCGGTAAAGCTGGTAATGGTACTTCCTGGGCCCTGGATCTGATCGTCCACAGCATTATGGTGCTGTGGGTTCTGTGTCCTAGGTGTAATCTTGGCTTTGGGGACTGACTGGACAATCTGGCTTCTGTTGGACTCTGGAGGGGGCCCTGTGCACCGGTGAGGGTTTTTCTGGCCCAATACACCGGCATCTACTATGACTCGATCCTCAGTGTTAATGGGGGCCACCAGTAGCTGCTGAACCAGTTTTTTCAAGTCACTGTTACCTCTCTTGGTTCAGTGCTTAGTACTCTTTGGGCTCTGGGTAAGCTGGGGATGTACAGAACACAAACCACTAGACTGCTCATAAATGTTAACTGCATGTCGTCTCGTCCTTGTTTGTATTGTTTTGTCTTTATGTGTCACACCAGGTGGACCTTGTCCTCTTTGCTGGGAAATAGGTATTCCTACAAAATAAAATGTAATAGGCTAGTCTTTCACAGAGGGCTAGAGCACATACACAAAAAAACAAAGAAGAAAGAAAAGAAAAAGAAGAAAAAAAGGAAAAAATAACCAGCGCCTTTCATCACGGTCATGAGAACAGTGATTGACACCGGAGGGATCCACCCTGGACCTCTGGGAACACTGCAGAAACCCAACATGGCTTCAGGCTGAACAAAGAGGAGGAAAGTACAAAGAATGTTTAACCACGCAAACTGGATTAAATCTTTCAAATGAGCAAAAAGTCTGTAATGATTGACCGCCACAGAACGTCAGACATCAGACGTGAATAAGGTCAAACTAAATGAGCACAGATTGTTTTTTTTCTCGTAAAAAGTAAATATATTTATTATTTTAACTTTCTGTTCACGTCAACAAGCCCATAATGATGAATGTATCCTTAGAATGAGTATTGTGTGAGCAGCTCGGCCTCGGCCACTGAGTTCATTTAAAAACACATCAACTAGCCGCGTTGTTACACTGGAGAAGTTTGGGAAAGATTAAATATTTAGAAAACCTTGTTCCAGTCGGAAATTATTAAGAATTACTGGATTGTATAAGAATTTAAATAAACATGAAATAAACATGTGTGATTCACATTTAATGACTTTCCCATCGGCCTCAGCAGGTTTGTGGTTGGTGCTTGAACGCTCTGCTAAATTCAGAAGGTGATGTTGAAGATAGCAGGCAGACATTAGCATGTTAACCTGTGACATGTTATGTTAACATTTACCTCAAAGTACTGAAATAATCTTTGAGTTTGGGTTCAAGCCAAAGTAAAGGCTTCCGGGATTCCAGGATGATGTGGGGAAGAATATCTTAACTCCTAACTTCAACAACCCTTGCCCTGAGCCAGTACCAGGTAGAACTAGAACTTTTCTGAAAAAATGTTACCATGTGCCTGATGGTGAGGCTGAAGCACCTGGATGAACCCAGACTGTTTCAATGTATTTTTTTATTTTAGTCATTCAAATATCAGTAGTAATAGTAGCATTAGCAACAGTAACTACAACAGAAGTAGAAAGGCAGACTGGACTATGTACAACTGTAGCTCATTTTTTTTTGACATATAACTTGATGACTATGAATTCTTTGACATATGAATTTGTCTTTGAAATCTTTGTGACATACAACTTGATGTCACTGATGTGTTTCAATGAATCAATGAATCAATGAATCAATGAATCAATGAATGAATGAATGAATGAATGAATGACTGAATGAATGAATGAATGAATGAATGAATGAATCAATCAATCAATCAATCAATCAATCAATCAATCAATCAATCAAATAATCTTTATTTATATAGCGCCAATTCACAACAACAGTTGTCTCAAGGTACTTTCCAGAAAGAGCAGGTCTAGACCAGACTCTTTATATAATTATCTACAGAAACCCAACAAATTCCTCTTTGAGCAAGCAGTTGGCGACAGTGGCGGGAAAAAAAAGCCTTTTAACGGGCAGAAACCTCGAGCAGATCCAAGACTCAGGGTGGACGGCCTACTGCCATGACGGTCGGGTTTGAAAAAAAAAAAAGAGAGAGACAGAGAGAAAGAGAGAGAGACAGGTGAGGAGAGATACAGACGGGGGAAAAGCAGCAAAGATATCAGCTATAATCCACTTTCTGCAACCGCTCCATGGTCGGCAGCAGCAGGGATCCCAGGTTGATAATAACACTAATATTAATGTAACATATAGTGATAGCTTATGGGGGAATACTATACAATAATAATAATAATAATGATAACAACAATAATCATCATCATGACCGTCTCATCATTGGACATCGAGCAGGTTCACAGCAGCAGATACAATCACCGACCATGTGACCTTACAGGGAGAGAAAACACAAAGACTCCAGGGAAGAAGTCAAGTTAGTAACATGCATTTAATCCATTAACATGCATTAAACCATTTAACACGCATTAATCCATTTAACATGTATTAATCCAGTAATGTACATTAATCCAGTAACATGTATTAATCCAGTAACATGCATTAAAGTGAGAGGGATGTATAAAGAGGGACAGTGAGAGAGGAAGAGAGAAAAGCTCAGTGCATCACGTGAGATCCTCCAGCAGTCTAAACCTATAGTAGCAAAACTAAGAGCTAGTTTATGCCAGCCTTAATTATAAACCTTATCGTAAAGAAAAGTTTTATGCCTACTTTTAAATGTAAAGAGGGTCTCTGCCGACCGAACCAAGATTTGGAGAAGGTTCCTTAGGAGAGGAGCCTGATAGATGAAAGCTCTGGCTCCCATTCTACTTCTGGAGACTCTAGGTACTACAAGTAACCCTGCATGCTGGGAGCGCAGAGTTCTGGTTGTGCAATATGGAACTATGAGCTCCTTCAGATATGTTGGTGCCTGACCGTTAAGGGATTTGTACGTGTTTGTAAAAGTCTAGATCTGCTCCAGATCTATCTGTTGTTTCTAAGCACATAGTCCTGGGGTGTAAACTAGAACCATTTGAAGACAGGATGTTGTGGATCTTGTTCCTAATACTTATAATTTTCTCATTAAAGAAACTCATGAAGTCATCGCTACTAAGAGTTCTAGGAATACGGGCTCCATAGAACTCTGACTGTCAGTCAGCCTGTCTACAGTGCTGAACAAAAACCTGGGGTTGTTTTTATTTTCCTCTATCAGGTCAGAATAATAGGCCGCTCTGGCGCTGCGGATGGCTCTCTTATATGTTTTAATGCTATCTTGCCAGGCTAATCGAGACTCAACAAGTTTAGTGTGACACCATTATCTTCCTGGAGATTTGGAGGTTTCAAGTCGGATTGTTAAACCATGGAGCTGCTCTCCATGGGGGGGGGGGGGGGGGGTGTCCAGGGTAAATCTCAGTGAGTTTGCAGCACTATCGACGAAATAATGAATTTGCCCAGGACTGACGTTAGAGTCAGATTCTTTAAAGTTGAGACATGCAACTGAATTCATTGCTGATGGAATAGCTTCTTTAAATTTTATTATAGCTTCTTCAGATATATTTCTAGCGTAGAAAGATTTTTCTATTTTCGATTGATTTAGCATTGCAAATTAAAAGTTATCAAACAGTGGTCCGATAGCAGAGGATTCTGTGGATGAACTATCAATGCCGTAAGTCAGGACTAAATCCAGCGTGTGATTAAAACAATGAGTGGGCTCATTATGCAGTGTGTTATTGATCTTTGTGATTTATAACTTGATGTGTGAATATCTTTGTGACATGTAACCTGATGGTTTGAAACTCGGACATTAGACTTGGACCCCTGTTTAAGCTTGTTCTTAAAATGCATTTTTGGGTGATCAGATGACAAATGGACAGTGAGACACATCGCTAATTACAAATGTAAAAGACACATTGTGATCTGATCCATCAATCCACTTGACGAGGTTTCTGGGAGTTCCCTGATGTCTTGACATGTGAAAAGTAAGTATTGCATATTTGCATTGGCAGTTAAATTTAGCTTATGGAGTAAATTCCCATTGTTTCCTATGAGATAATTCCTCCGCATGTTTTTTTTTTGCAAAAAAGTTTTTTCCGAAAAGTAACAAAAACTCATAGCAGAGTATTCCCAATCTACTGCATGTTCTGATATACAATTTGCATATATTCTGAAAAAGCTGTGGGACTTGATACACATGTAAAAGAGGGCAGAAACAAAACATAGTAATAGAAAGAGGAAGTTTATTGAGTAAAAGTCAGTGCTGTGCACTCAGGAAAACAGAAAATTGGTAATCTTTATGGCATCAAAACGTCTTAACTACAGCCATCTGTGTTGTTGGGGAGAAACGACCCTTGAAGGGAACTAGAACTGACTATAGCATAATGTTTGCACCAAATGATTAGGAAATGCAAACACACTCCTGATTAGGAGCTGCAGATTTGCAGATTAGGCATTAAGGGAATAGACTGAGGCCCATTACCCTACACACAGTGACATTTCACTTTTAAATAAGACTTATCAGGTTGAGAGACCAGTCCAAGTCTAAAGCCCCCCTGGCCAGACCATGGCTGTACCCCATCGCAGTTCTTTCCCTATCCCATACGGATAAAAACATCAAAAACTATAATAAACACATCACAGAACGTGATGAGGTATTCAAAATTCGATGGTCAGCAAGACCCCTTTCCACTGGGGTCTTGGCCTGTGGCACTGTTCAAGCATAGCTTTGTTGGATGATGCAGGTGCAGCAGGAAACAGGTGGGCACACTAACAGCAGGCTGGAAACATCAGCAGACCTGCAGTGCCCCGGCCCTGACTAAGTAGTGGACTTCCCCCCCTGACACATGAACACTTCGTCATTGGCTCCCTCCCTGGCGACATAGTACATCAATATGCACTACCCATAATGCCCCGGTCCACCTTTTTTCTATTATACATGTCCTTGTCTTAGAGTAAAGCCTCATGATGCCCCTGTTTATTTAAATGACAAAATTTGTTTTTTCTTATTATCATTTTCCAAATACTAAACGCCAGGTAACATTTTTTGTACGTAACTTATTGTGGGTCATGTCAATTTAGAAATAACATTGATTTTGATAGATTATTGCATTTTGATCAGTATTAGATTTTGAAAAAGAACACCATTAAACATCCCCTTCCTGAAAATGCCATGACATATCTAATAAATATTTTTACCTCTTTTACTGACATAACGCTCGTAACTAGCATCAGTCCTGATTAAAATGTATTTTCAGTATTTAACTCTAAAATAATACTCTCTATATAATACAGTTGTGGTATGTCCATGTGTGAACACAGACAGTGAACGACACTCGGAGGGGGGGGGGGGGGACATTGAAAAGACTTTTGTCTTTTCAATGTCTTTTCAAAAAAACATTGAAAAGACAAAAGTCCCTATTGTGAGACACAAGGGTCAATACAGTTCTAGCGGATGAGATTATCCCCGCCATCAGAAATGATCATGAACATTTGTTATCATTTTACCTCCCAAAAGGCATCAATGTGGGGAAGTTTGGAACAGATTGTTCCTACCAAGTTCCCACAATTCCATGTCTTTATGCCAAAATGGTTTGACAATAGGACATTCCTGTGTGAGATGCTAAAAATTGTCCATTTCCTTTTTACACTTCAACAACTGCTGCAGATTGTTGGTCCTTTTTTAAAACCATTTATTCCAAAATACATGCGGTCTGATCTTGCAACGGTAGTTATTTTTTCTCAGCACGTCAGGGTGAGCTTGTGGCTCACACCCACCCCTTCCAAAAAACTTGCCTAATACGTTAAATTTGGAACTAACACTAATTTCTCATCAAATTGGGCTTGAACCCAAATTTGTGACCCGCAAGGACAAAACAAGATAAACAAGGATGAAAACACGGGCAGTGACACCAGTGAACAATAAACAGGGTCCCCTTCAAAGTCCAACAGAAGCTGGATAGGTCAGCGCCATGCCACGCTGCACGGGCCGACACATAGAGGGCACCACCAGCACAGGACGGGTGGAAGGGGTCCGCGAGCCCCTGAGCCCGATGCCGGTAATGCCCGGCGACCACCTTCCCCACATTGCATTGACTTAAACTTTTCCTAATGCCTCTCCAATATCAACCACAATCGGTTCTGTTCATCCATGTTGACTTCACAGTCAAAATGTCGTTGCGATACTAACCTCATTATCACATGCCATACTAAATTTATCAGGCTATTATTATTTCTTCAGTAGAACTTCCAATAATGTGAGTTTTGGTCTCACGGTGCCTCAGTCTCCCCTTGAGTTCCACAGGCTGTTTGTCAGTCACACCTGATGATCCGTGAGTCATGAACCAGTGAACTGGAGTCATGACTCACGGATCTCCTGACTGTAGAATCTAAGGGCCCTGTTCAAACTATCTTAATCACACGGTTTAAAGTGCATGGTGCAACTCAAGTACGGGTGTGTCATGATTCCCTCTAGGGAAACGTGAACAATCGAGACAAAATGCCAAGCTGTGAAGGGGTGAATTTAGCTCCTTTATTATTCAGATGTGTGTTATGAACAAAGCATGAAGGATTTCAGCCTGTGGACTTTCTCCTTCTGTCGCCTTTTTCTCATGAACTGCTCCATTGGACTTAGATGGTTGGCTAGTTCTACAGAAGCATGTGAGTCTCAGCACAGATCAGGTGACCATATCATAAAAATTATCAGCTATCAGCTCTGAGGAAAAACATAAATGACATTAGCCTCGGAAATCTGCCAGCAGCAACTCCCTCAGTCCTGGTGCATTCACAGTCAAAAGTCAGCATTAAGAGTAGTCCAGATCAAACATGAGGCCCAGCTACAAAAATGTTTCATTCTGATAGATGATGTCTGACAGAGAAACATGGACACCAGTGGCCCGCTGGAGGTCATTTTCTGGGGTTCTTGCAGTGCTCCTCTTGTTCCTCCCACACAAAAGAGCAGATACCGGTCCTGCTGCTGGGTTGTTTCCCCTTCTGTGACTCCACCCAGCTTCTCTCATGCACCTGGCCTCCTAGAATCTCCTCCACGCTCTTCAGACAGTTCTAGGAGACACAGCAAACCTTCTTGTGGCGACATTTGCAATTTCCCCATTGTGGGACTAATAAAGGCTATCTTTATCTTTTTTTTTATCTTTATGTATGGATGTTCCATCCTGGAGGAGATGGACTACCTGTGCAACCTGAATGGTTTGCAGCTAATGCTAAATGCAAAACTAGAGAAGAATCTGGAAGGTTGAGGGGAGAGAAATGGTCTGTGGCCACCATCTGCAGAACCAGTACCGTGTTGGGGGTTGTCTCAATGGGGGCTCTCCTGTCCACGTTGATTTGAACCGAAGCAGCTGAAACGGACTCAGAATCACTTAAAATTCCTAATTAGACAGATCTAGATCCCAGATATTTAATTTTCCCTTATTCTTATATGCACAGTATATATATAGTGTATGTAAGTGTGAACACATACACAAGTGTAATCAGGTCTCTGAACCAGACGGTCATTCATTCCTCTGACACACCAGGCAACATGAGATCAATGCATGTTTAGACTTTATGAGCGAACACTAACTAGGTATAACTAGAATGTGTCCAGTGTCGAATATGCAGCTTTGAAATCTAAAAAGGCAGAACCTACTTCTGTCTGGGAAAAGGAAATGAAATGTCCATCATGGACGAATATGAATCTATTTACAGCCGCAGGAATCCCTCAGCTTTACGGAAAAAAGAGACACAGGAAACAAGTTTCTCAAACCACAGCAAATTACGGGCCATGCCAGCATTATTCTGTCCCCCTCTCCTCTCTCCTGCACCAAGACCTGTAACTGCGAGGTCGTTTGTCACGCTTCCATGGAAAAAGGCCATTTCCATCCTGAAAATAGTCTATGAGGAACGACGCAGGGCAGTCAGTTAACCAAGATGCTCCTTTCATGCTGAACAAACTCATTCTGTGTGCCTGTAAAAAAGCTTGTCACAGCAAAGAGCCATCGCCCACATTTAACTGTTCACCACGTCCCTGACATTATCATGAAACATGGATGACAATGCTCAAATGTTCAAACCAGCAACCATATCATTATGGTTTCCCCCGGCCAAAGCAGACTTTTCTTTTGCAAATCCTTTCCTTGTTATAAGATGCGCTGCCCACGCAAACGCGTGCGTATTATTATAGCTGTGGGCTTTATTTAAGTCCCAGACGCCAGCATCCTGTGGGACTGTGACCGTGAGACCTAGACGACACCCTCAGTGACTCTTGGAGCTGAGTGGCAGAGCTCAGAGAACCTCTCTGTGACACGCTGGAACTTTCACAGTCACATCCGTCAGTCTGCGACAGGCTATAATTGAAAGGCATCGCTTTACTTATAACGATACCCAGGAGTAAACATCAGAAGATGATAAAGAGAGAACATTCTAATATCACTGGATGTGTAACTCATGAAGTAAATGCAGTGTTAAGCTGAAGGCTCTTACAGCTGGCGAGGTTTACAGCTGGCACGACTTCAAGCGGTTTAGTAGATCCTGCCACAGATTCCTTGTATTAATGCAGTAACCCAAAAAGTCTTTCGTGAATCATTTTGAAATTGTATATCCGCAAAGATCTTGGTGTGAAAAAAACTACATTGATGTTGAGAAAATTTGTTTGGACATTTCGTACACGAGGGGGAGCGACTTTTCGGGGTATACCCTTGCTGTCTGGATTGACATTGTAAAGAAAAGCGTACATTTTCTTTACTCTTTTTAATATCTGGATTTTAATCCCAATCTTTTGCCAAGACACGGTGCACAGGCCCTGCTGCCGTAATGTCTAATAATGTCTGATATAATATGTTTGAAATATGTAAATTGCATGCGTCCTCATGATTCTAAATTGCCCGTGGGTGTGAATAAGAATGTCACTGGTTGTTTGTCTCTATGCGTTGGTCTGGTGGTTGGTCCAGGCTGTACCCCACCTCTTGCCCAATTTCATCTGGGATAACGTCCAACCCTGCCACGACACAGACAAGCGAAAGTGGTCACGGAAAATGAATGGATAGATGCCCCCTCATTCTCCATGCTTTAACCTCAGCCCGAATCAGATGTGGAGATTTAATCAGTCCTCTCCCAGTCCTGTCTTGGAGACTATCCTTGAGCAAGACAAACTATGACGTGGAGAACAGAGAGCTGCTGACAGTCAAGGTGGTGGGAGTTTTGAAAGGGGGAAGAAAATATATTCCTTGTTTGGACTGACCAATCAAACCTAAATTATATTCAATAAACATTTCTCAATGTTCTCAAAAACAACCCACACCCAATCTGGCGGCCAATCAAATACACGTCATCCAAGAGTCATGACCCTTCGTCTGCTTTCCCCTCACCCTTTATCTCACCCCACAGCAACCCTTTGTTTTGTCAGCTTTGACATATTAGACGGGTAGAGAATCAACTGGCAGAAGACTTACAAACATATCTGAAACACCAAAGCCCCCTCCACCTCAGAACTACCTCGTGAGGAGTGGGTCACCCTGAACCGCCAGAATGCATCGCTGGGGGCTTAGCCAAACAGCAGCCGGTACGCGCGGGGCAGAGCAACAAACAGTGCAGCATGTCATCTATGACTGCCCTGTTTTCTACCCTCCTGGCAATGAGGTATAACTCACAGCCGTCCGTAACGAAACAGTGACCCGGCTGCTGTGGATGGTCCTGCAAAGCTCTCGCTGCTTCGCGTGCTTCAGCAGCAGGCAAACCAGATGTGTTCACTTTTTTAATTGTTGCCATTCCACGCTCTCTCCTCATCTTGGGTCAATATCCATCAAACCTGATGTACTCTCCGTCTGTAAGATCCTGACCCAGTAAAGGCTGGGAACCAAAAGTTGAACCCAAATTAGAACTGGAGTAACTTCCAAGTGGAAAAACTCTTCTCCTGGGAGTCAGACACTGCTCCATACTTTAGGACTGTGAGCCAATATCATCAGCTCAACTCAACTCTTGTTGACTTGTTTTGTTTTTTATCTCTATCTTAACTAATTCTTCCGAGTCATATCCATCAGAAAAAACTAATATGGTCGTTCACCGTCATGTGGCTCATCTTAGTGTTTACACATTAAACGCTTCCAGCCTCGAACAATACCTCAGTGCCCGCAGTTGAATGAGCCTTTTCTTGGCACCTTCATTCATTTCTACAAATCACATCAGAGTTTTTACTGACCGTCTTCTCGATACATCCA
The DNA here is from genome assembly GCA_037951165.1 of Lophius americanus. Classification (NCBI taxonomy): domain Eukaryota; kingdom Metazoa; phylum Chordata; class Actinopteri; order Lophiiformes; family Lophiidae; genus Lophius; species Lophius americanus. The sequence continues at coordinate 14,061,750 of JBBDHG010000003.1, forward strand.
ATCTTTTATTTATTAGCATAGGATAATAAACACCAGATCGGATGGTGTTTATTAGCTTAGGCTCAGAAACACTATCCGATCCAGAGAGGTGGATCGTTAGCGTCACAGGCTTGGGATCGTACGTAGTCGAGATAGTTGTGCCTGTTGTTGGCGAATGCCATTCAATGATGTTGTAGCATGTTTGCTAGCATGTTCAGCAGAAGCTGGTGGTTTCTGAGCTTTGAATTTTCTTAAATTTATACTTTTAATTTTCTTTCTTTGATGCTAACCAAATGTAGCCTTGTTGAAATTTGTCGCGAAACTGTCTCTTCTGCGCTTTAAAACAACAAAAAACATTAGCGGTCTGTCGGGCTCATCCAAGCACCTCTACTCAGAGCAACCTCAGGAACTTAAACTTCTGGCTTGTCTACATTATGTTTGGTCTCTGTTTGTCCTTTATCAGTAGGCATTTCTTAGAGGATTGGCTATCTTATTATTACGGATTGGCTATAATGTAAATGGTCTGACCCTCTGGTGGTAGTTCCCCTCACAGATCCCTGTTACTGAAGGACACTCGGCGGGGTTCCTTGGATGGTGTTCAGGGTTCACTGGAGATGTGAACTATGACTTGAACTCAGATTCCCCTTTCCCCCCGGCTGCAGAGATAAGCCCCTGTCCTGTCTCTTTGGTAATACAGTGTATACATCCAGTTTAACTTGTATGGAACTTCTTCTCTGGGCTGAATTTGTTTAAATTAGAAAATTTCTACACTCTTCCCAAGGGCAAAATTCCCCAGGTGTCTTTGTTGACAACAAATAAACAAACTAAGTCAAACTGTCTTGCTCGAGTAATTTCTTCCAGATCTGTGGGAAATGCTCAGCAGCCATTAATCAAGATGCAGTTGAGATTGGTCACTCCAGTGAGAAGCCATACTACAAACTATAAATCTGTCAACACATCCGTTGAGTATGGAGAACTTTCCTCAGCGTCTGCTTCCAGCTCATCTTTTATATAGTACTAAGTTAATCACAGCATAAAATCACAGCCAGGAGCTCCGCTGAGAGCTCTAGCAATGACGTTAGAGGCTTGCATGCTAACTCCTCTGAGTCATCTCCACTGGAGAGGACTGCTGTGGTAGTTCACTCTCATGTGCCTCATCTTAGTATTTACAGATGTAACTCTTCCAGGACATGTGCAGCAAAGCTGGTGGGAGAACCACGACCAGATCATGTGCCTTTACATAAATGTGCTTAAACTGCTCTTTGATGGTGTGTAGCATGCATAGTATAACAGAATATGGACAAAGCCCAGAATTTTCCTTCACTATGAGTATGAATCTGAACACGTTTTACAAGGTTGGAATTTTATTTGTGCCTCTTATGTTTTCCTTGTTCGACTTAGCCAAGTTACCCCCACAAATCCGATTCTGTTTGTGATGATGAGGAATGAGGTGTGATCCGTTCAGGTTGGACTCAGGACTGCACCTCTGTTCTTTGCAGAGGAAGCGGTTCTGCTGAATTCATCAAGATCTCCAAACAGTAGAGCAATTTGAACAGAGCAGAAATAGCTGTCATGCAATAAGTCTAAGCATCTCCAATCTGCGCCCATTTTCCCAAGCCTAAATTGGTTGACGGCTCCTTCCAGGTGAGTTGTTGTCTCAAGGAGGACGGGAAGAGGGAACATTTAACAGACAGGTGGTTTGGTGGTGGTGCCTCTTGACCAAGTCAGCGTGGTCACATGGTGTAATTACATTTGTAGAGCCAGCACACAGCTCGCATCCAAGACGCTTAATGATCCACTTGTCTGCTTCGAGGGGAGAGAGATAGAGAGACAGTGTGTGTACTAGAGGGAGGCAGAGCGAGAGCGCATGAGGGAGAGACAGAGAGAGAGAGTACGCATGAGGGAGATACACAGAGAGAGAGTACGCATGAGGGAGTGACAGAGAGAGAGTACGCATGAGGGAGTGACAGAGAGAGAGAGAGCACATGAGGGAGTGACAGAGAGAGAGAGAGCGCATGAGGGAGAGACACAGAGAGAGATTACGCATGAGAGAGAGACAGAGAGAGAGAACGCATGAGGGAGAGACACAGAGAGAGTACGCATGAGGGAGAGACACAGAGAGAGTACGCTTGAGGGAGTGACAGAGAGAGAGAGAGCGCATGAGGGAGAGACACAGAGAGAGTACGCATGAGGGAGTGACAGAGAGAGAGAGAGCGCATGAGGGAGAGACAGAGAGAGAGAGAGCATGAGGGAGTGACACAGAGAGAGTACACATGAGGGTGAGACAGAGAGAGAGTATACATGAGGGTGAGACAGAGAGAGAGAGTACACATGAGGGTGAGACAGAGAGAGAGTACACATGAGGGAGAGACACAGAGAGAGAGTACGCATGAGGGAGAGACAGAGAGAGAGAGCGCATGAGAGAGAGGCAGAGAGAGAGAGTACGCATGAGGGAGAGACAGGGAGAGAGAGCGCATGAGAGAGAGACAGAGAGAGAGAGTACGCATGAGGGAGAGACAGAGAGAGAGTACGCATGAGGGAGTGACAGAGAGAGAAAGAGCACATGAGGGAGTGACAGAGAGAGAGAGAGCGCATGAGGGAGAGACACAGAGAGAGATTACGCATGAGAGAGAGACAGAGAGAGAGAACGCATGAGGGAGTGACAGAGAGAGAGAGAGCGCATGAGGGAGAGACACAGAGAGAGTACGCATGAGGGAGAGACACAGAGAGAGTACGCTTGAGGGAGTGACAGAGAGAGAGAGAGCGCATGAGGGAGTGACAGAGAGAGAGAGAGAGCGCATGAGGGAGAGACAGAGAGAGAGAGAGCATGAGGGAGAGACACAGAGAGAGTACACATGAGGGTGAGACAGAGAGAGAGTACACATGAGGGTGAGACAGAGAGAGAGAGTACACATGAGGGTGAGACAGAGAGAGAGTACACATGAGGGAGAGACAGAGAGAGAGAGTATGCATGAGGGAGAGACAGAGAGAGAGTACACATGAGAGAGAGGCAGAGAGAGAGAGTACGCATGAGGGAGAGACAGAGAGAGAGAGCGCATGAGAGAGAGGCAGAGAGAGAGTACGCATGAGGGAGAGACAGAGAGAGAGAGCGCATGAGAGAGAGACAGAGAGAGAGAGTACGCATGAGGGAGAGACAGAGAGAGAGAGCGCATGAGGTAGAGAGGGGAATCTGTTATTTCATTCATTCTCTGTAACAGCTCATACTGTAGATTCAGTTTGACTGATTTACCAGTGACAGTCTTTGTTGTCTGTTAATAGTTATTTCTGCCCTTTACATGTCTGATGAATTAAAGCGGTAAATGGACCAATTGGTGGCCACATAAGTCGGAATTTATGGTCAACTATCAATTTATATTTTGGAAAGTTTGCCTATAATTGGGGTTATTTTTTCTTTTTAGCTTATTACTCCGTCAGTTAACAGTCATAAACAATAAAAAATAATAATCATTATTTTATTGTTATAATTGGTTTTGATAAGGATGATGATAAAAATAAATAAATTATTTTAAGGGTAACACTGCGTTTTGTTTTATCTTCAAAACAGTATTAAAAATATTCACTATAAAAAGTGAATAAAACAAAAACAGCTGGATAATATATGAATATATTTTATATCTTTATCTTACATACGTTACTTTTTATGTTTCCGCTACTGATTCTTGTTTGTGACCATGATATATATTAATTTGAGGTTGAAGTAAATTAAACTGAAACCAGTTACTTATGACGAAGGACAAGCTGCTACTAGCTTTTATTATGATATTTTCATTTCAGGTGCAAGTTTTTTTAAACTAAAACATATATTTATTTGGTGACATAGAAGTATTTATTCAAATGCATTTGTTTTATTTAATCATTTGTCCGTGTTTCCCATAATTTACCTTTTTTCTGTTCTACAAATGTACGTGCTGTGCACATACACATACGTACAGGTTGCGGGGCACCAAATTCCGCTTAGGACACAACTGTGGCTGGAGTCTAGGCCCGGGGTAAACTGGTGCGGTCTGCACAGTCCGCCCGGGGATTTCAACATGGTGAAGAACGGACGGCTGCTACTCGCTCCCCTGCTGGTCGTATTTCTTCGGCACCAGTGCTTTGGGTCAGGTTGGAAAGTTTAGTTTGATGGCTGTAAGACTCCGTTCCCACCCATACCTCAACACTGCATAGGTTGGAGTGCTGCCTGCTCCCCCTCTTCTTCCTGAGGGACCAATCACTCCTGAACTTCGTGTCGTCCATCACCTGCCTAATTGAATTCCCATGTGGACTCCACAGACCTCACCAGTTTACCTCTCCAAGATTTCATAAATAAGGTTTTCTTTGATGCTGAGTTTTCACACTCCAAGTTTTTAATTGTGCTGTATAACAATTTAAACAATTTATTCATTGAAATACCCTCCCTGACTTTAAATTTTTATTTCTCTATACAACCTCTTTTGTTTTTTTATGATCTTATTGTGGGAAGCATTTAGTTTAGTAAAGTGCTCCATAACTAAAGGTCTACCACTGTGTTACAAATGTGTATGAAAAGTACCTCTAAAGAAGATCCAGAAACAATGAGGCTTAATTTCATGCTCTTGATTCCCGTCGTTCAATCTGATAGGCCTTTTCCATTTTAGTAGAGCTTTCTGCTCCACCAGCTGCTGCATCACTGTTTGCTTTGGCCGGGCTCTCCTATGGAACAAACTAGGCTCCATGTTAATGGGAGGCATTAGTCCCTGTGGATCAACATGAGATCCACATCCATCCTTCTGCTCTCCTTGGCAACCAATATGGCATTTCTTTGTCTGGACCACTAATAGCCTTTATTAAGAGGGAAATGAAGTGTGTGAGGTGGGACATCCCCGAATTGACCTCAGGACACCAGCAGTGCAGTCCCTGCCGACATGATCTGTTAGGTTGCAAACAGAGACAGCAGGTGATGTGCTGCGACGTCTGAGGTAAAAAATAACATAATGAAATAAAATAGTGACTTACATTTTTCTTTAGTTATTTATTATTAAATTATTTATTTTATCATAATAAAATCAAATTCAAATTAACTGCACAATGTGAACCAGTGCTTGAGTTTGGTTTGACGTGGAGCTGCAGCAGAGAGAAGGATGGAGGTAGGTGAGATGGTCAGCGCAGTTAGTTTGATTAAGCTGATCACTTTCTTTTAAGTCATTTCAATAAATATTGAATAGTTATTTTACTGTTCTACATCTTTTTCAACATTTTTTTTTTTACAATTTCATTAACAAGTGGAGGCGATTCTGATTCTGTTGGTCTTTGTTTGTCTGTCTGTGTGATAACAACAAGTTTTGAATTGTTTAAGCTAAGCTAAAATAAACAAAGATAAGATAAGATAAACCTTTATCTATCCCAAAGGAAGTTCTTGTGCAAGATTGCTCTAAAATTATAGCAACAAAACTTTGCAATAGTGAGAAATGACAAAAGAGTATCGATTTTCGGTAAAAGAATAAAAAAATTGATATATAGTGTATGAATTAGTGTGCTATATAAATGGGTTGTTATTATTATTACTATTATTATTATTATTATTATTATTTATGGGAAGTTAGGGCAAACGAATGCCTAAGAAATGAAACATGATAATGAGTTTGATGATGTTCAATCTAATATTGTGCCTTAAAACAACAACTAGAGGTAATATTTATCATGATAATGGACGGAAATGTCGCACATAATGTCCAAGAAGTGATATTTCACATTTTATTGTATTGTTATCAGTATCCAATCTTTCAGCTGTCCCTCCTGCAGGAGGAGGACAAACTAAACAATTGAATGGCCACAGGTTCAAAAGACTTCCTGTAGAGTTCTGTGGTGGTTGTCGGTGGTCTCAGTCACCCACCCAAGGTCCTGTGGTCTCACTCCAGTGTAGCTGCAGGGGGTCAGAGACATTTTCCATAATACTGAGTAGATACCTAAGCGTCCTCTTCTCTGACACTTCCACCAAAGATTCCAGTTCCAGTCCCAGCCCAGGTAACCAGTTTACCTGATGAGCTTTTTGAGGCTGATAGCATCAGCTGTCCCAGCACGCTGAAGTGCTTAGGGTGACGTTAGGGTGACGTTAGCCACCACAGAGTGATGAAACATCTGCATCATCGTCCAGCAGACGCTGAAAGCTCTGAGTCTCCTGAGGAAATAGACTCAGTTCTGACCTTTCCTACAAAGATCGTCTGTGTTTGCGCTCTACTTTATTGCCTATGTGGACCCTCAGATTATTCATCTACTGATAATGATAACATTGTTTGGAGAGATGGGACATGATCCAAGAAACAATGCATCTGATTCAAGTCATGATTCATGTTATGGGACTGGAGAAATTACAGAAATTACAATATTTATGCTTTTAATTTTATGGCTTTAATGACTTTCGCAGAAATACACAGACATCCCCGTAGCACAGGCAACACGAGCCAAACAGATCTGGATCCAGACATGTTCAATTCTGCATCTAGTCATGCACGACGTTTAAATTTAAAGGACTGATGGAGAATAAAATTTAGCCATCATGGTTCAGGCTGACATAAAATGTCCCGCTCCTGAACATTTAAATAACATCAGTCTGGATCATAACTATCAATCAATCAATCAATCTTTATTTATATAGTGCCAATTCACAACAACAGTTGTCTCAATGTGCTTTGCAGAAAGAGCAGGTCTAGGCAAAACTCTTTATATAATTATCTACAGGACCCAACAAATTCCTCCTTGAGCAGCACTTGGCGACAATGGTGAGAAACAGCTTCCCTTTAATGGGCAGAAACCTTGAGCAGATCCAAGACTCAGGGTGGACGGCCTACTGCCATGACCGGTCGGGTTTACCGACTACCATATTAATTTATTAATAAGGTATATATTAAGATATATATTGATTTATTTTGTTGTATTTTAACCCTGAGAGTGAGGAATTATAACCACTGCATACTAGAATATGATTCTGGATAGTCTGATGGATGGACAAACAAACACACACACAACAAATATACACACTTTTTTTTACACACACAACTCTCTGACTCGGATCTACATTAACACACACATCATTCAACCAATGCCATTCTTGTCTAGTCTATACAGCAACACAATACTATACCACTATTGAAATAAATAATATTTACACAGTAAATTATTGACATACTATAGGTTCTGAGGTTGAAAGTACTAAATCCCCCCCAAAAAAACTAACAAAAAAACACACCCTATCCAATAGAAAATAACAATAACTTCAACTCATATAGTGTCTTTCAAGAGACCTGGGGATGCTTTACATAGTTTGGTGAGTATATAATAATATATTTGTTGACATGTTCTTGATTTCTTTTATTGCAATTTTCTTAAAAACCAAAACCATAAAATGTATTGTCGAGAACCAAAAACTAATATTACAGACTTGAAGTGTGATCAAAATACTGATGAATCTTTGCTGATTCACTCAGGTGTCAAATTGACCAATATAAAGTTACTGAGTTACATCCTGGAAAAATTAGTGAGATATTGCTTTTCTTGGATCTCAGTCAAACTCATATTGATATTGAGCAATACGATTCCAAAGTGTACGGGTCAGTTTTCATGGCGAGTTACGTTATCAGGGTCAAACTATCATGGGACTGTTGCTTTTAGGTACAGTGACATAATGGAAAAACTGAGCTGGCAGAGGGCTGTGTTCTCGCGGCGCTGTCTGCATCAGGAGGTCTAACTCTCCATCTTATTTTACATCACTTCTTTCTGTTTTTATACACTTGTTTTTGAAGTTCACTTGGCTTATTAAGCTTACATTACCTTTTTCTTGCTGTTTTTTATATTTATTTCATGTGAAGACCGTAGTGCATAACTTCCTGCTGTGAAACGGGAGTTGATCTTCTATACAAATAGATATTACAGCCTTTGGTGATAGATGTCATGCGATCAAATATGTGGGGCAGCTTGTATCACAAGCCTGCAAGTGAATTTACACATGGATGAGGAGAGGAAGGTATGCAGCAGCTTGTCCTGACAGCCAGTGGTGGCGCTGTAACATAATAATTTACCACGTAGAACAATTCCTGTAAAGACGCATCCAACTGGTATCAAGGTTGATCGAAAAGGTAAATGAACTATACTTACAGCGATCAACCAAAACGTTATTATCAGTGACATTCAGAACACCAGTTATCTGGGTGCCATGGTTACCTGTCAGCGGATGAGCTGTATTGGTCAGTAAGTGAACATTTTTATACTTGTAGTTGTTGTGTTGTGAGGAGGAAAAAAGGTCAAGCGTGAGGATCTGAGAGACATTCAGCAAATTGTGACTGCGAGACGACTGGATCAGATATTCGCAGAGTGAAGACTTACCGATGTTGTATGATCCCACAGAGGAGCAAGTTTTCTGAAAGAGTTAATGCTGGTATTGAGAGAAAAGCGAAGGAACACATATTGCTCTATAGTTTGCTGCGTATGAGGCTGCGTAGCTGCAAATAAGTCAGATTATACCCTTTTTGACCAGGTTAATCCTCCCAGACACACGGCAGGACTGGTTCAAGGCGGGTTTGAGGACAACAACAGGGAGTCAAAGGTTTTGATTTGGCCTCCAAATCCCCCAGATTCCAGTTCAATTTAGAATTTGTGGGATGTACTGGACCAACAGAAAGACCCCAACCTGCAAATTACAAAACTTAAATCATCTACTGCTAACTTCTTTGTGCCAGAGGTCTGCTGGAGTCCATTCCTCGACAAGTCAGAGTTGCTTTGGCAGCAAAATGGGCAACTTCACAATATTAAGCGGTGGTCATAATTTTGTGGCTGATCACCGTGTATGACCAGACTAAATTGAAAGAGGAAATAGGTTTATTGCATAAAAAGAAGCAGACTTTTTAGTGTACACTTTTACAGCTTCTAGTATTTCAGTTTCATTTATCACAGCTTTGAAACATTACAGCGCATTTATTTTCCTAGAGCGATTATTATGGCCTGGATGAGTTTTACAACTATAGTGAACAGTTGCATAGCTCACATTTATAGGTCCAGTATTCTTCTGGAACTGTTACAGCTTTTTACCCCGGAATGTAAATCCTGCCGGTTGTGTTGTTCCTGCTGTTGTCATGCAGGATAATGAGCAGTGAGGAGGTCCGACCTTAAAAGATACTGCAGCAGTGATTGTTGGTAGAGCTGTATGGCTCCATATTAATGCAATGTGGTATTTACTTAAAGTGATAAATGAATCCAGTCAGTTTAGAGGTGACTCTGTGTGTGTGTGCGTGTGTGCCTGTGTAGAAACAACCAATCCCTACTGCATTTGTTTGCAGACGTCAGAGATGTTTTCCACGGTCAGCTGAATAGTGATCTCAGTGAGCATGTGATTCCTCCACAGCACTGAGAATATGACCCAGCCCCTCTCTCTATAAACCTCCCCAGGAGGTCACCCATGGGTGGAATACACTGCAATGACAGTGGGGTGTGCGTGTGCTTGTGAGCGGATCCAATTTAAAGGTACAGTGTGGGAAATTTAGTGGTATCTATGTGAATAATAGAATATAATTTTTCAACTTTGCTTTTTAGTATATAACTTACTTAAAATAGGAATACTTCATTACATCGCCGCCAAACAAATCATGAAGACCCGATTTGTGAAACCGGTGTGAGGTAATCGGCCGGGTTGATGCAGTGAGATTGAAATCAACAGGCTAGTGATGAACACAACGTGTAGGAGTTCTCCCTTTCCCGGAGTGGCGCAGCACTTGGTACAAACAAAGCGGCAAGGTTTTGCCAAAGGGGACAATTATTCCCGTCCATGGTCTCCCTTTATCCCTGAACCTCTGTAAGATGACCTAGAGCAAATTCACAGAGGAAATGCGCCCAGCAGGGGGGCAACCATTTCCTCAATGCATATGTGCATCCCACCTGGCACCATGATGTTCATCTCAGTGCTTACAGTTATCCAGGAACCAGGAATTCATCATCGTCTTCTTCGTTGGTCTTGGGGAGGCGGAGCGCTTCTTTATCGTCTTTCTGCCGCCTTGATAATTATCTATATCTATAATATCTATGAACGTGAAAAGCTTTCTTTGGAGCCGTTGTTTGTACAAACATGACAGCGCAACATGGCGTCCTCAGTGAAAGAGGAGCAGCTTCCTCGAAAGATAGTAAGGGCTTTTCCATGCACACGTTCAACAAATGTGTGTTTGTATGTATGTTGTATGTATGAATGTATATATATGTATGTATGTATATGTATGTATATATGTATGTATGTATGTATGTGTGTATGTCTGTATGTATGTATGTATATGTATATACATGTATATACATGTATGTATGTATGTATGTATGTCTGTATGTTTGTATGTATATGTATATACATGTATATACATGTATGTATGTATGTGTGTGTGTATGTCTGTATGTATGTATGTTTATGTATATACATGTATATACATGTATGTATGTATGTATGTGTGTATGTCTGTATGTATGTATGTATATGTATATACATGTATATACATGTATGTATGTATGTGTGTGTGTATGTCTGTATGTATGTATGTTTATGTATATACATGTATATACATGTATGTATGTATGTATGTGTGTATTTATGTATGTTTGTATGTATATATATCTTTTTGTATGTATGTATGCATGTGTGTATGTACGTATGTATTTATGTACTGTATGTATGTATGTACATATATCTGTTTGTATGTATTATGTATGTATGCATGCATGTATGTATGCATGTATGTATGTATGTATTTGTGTGTGTATGTATGTATGTATGCATGTGTGTACGTATGTATTTATGTGTGTCTATGAATGTATGTTTTTATGTATGTATGTACATAGTATATGTATGTACATATGTACTGTATGTATGTACACAGCAATGTATGTATGTATATATATTTATATATCTGTTTGTATGTATGTATGTATGCATGTATGTATGTATGTATGTATGTTTGTATGTATGTATGTATGTATGTATGTATGAATGCATGTATGTGTTTATGTATGTATGTGTGTATGTATGTATGTATGTATGTTTGTATGTATGTATGTATGTATGTATGTATGCATGTATGCATGTATGTATGTATGTATGTATGTATGTATGTAAGTATGTGTGTATGTATGTATGTAAGTATGTGTGTTTGTATGTATGTATGCATGTATGTATGTATGTATGTGTTTATGTATGTATGTATGCATGTATGTATGTATGTATGTAAGTATGTGTGTTTTTATGTATGTATGCATGTATGTATGTATGTATGTATGTGTTTAAGTATGTGTGTTTTTATGTATGTATGCATGTATGTATGTATGTATGTATGTATGTATGTATGTATGTATGTATGTATGTAAGTATGTGTGTATGTATGTATGTATGTATGTATGTGTTTATGTATGTATGTATGCATGTATGTATGTATGTATGTATGTTTGTATGTATGTATGCATGTATGTATGTATGTATGTGTTTATGTATGTATGTATGTATGCATGTATGTATGTATGTAAGTATGTGTGTTTGTATGTATGTATGCATGTATGTATGTATGTATGTGTTTATGTATGTATGTATGTATGTATGTATGTATGTATGTATGTATGTATGTATGTATGTATGTATGTATGTATGTATGTATGTATGTATGCATGTATGTATGTATGTAAGTATGTGTGTTTGTATGTATGCATGTATGTATGTATGTTTGTATGTTTGTATGTATGTATGTAAAAGAACGTTCTGTTACTGTTTACACTCAGCAGGCAGTCTTTACGTTAAAAACTTCAATCATGGAAAGTATTCCCACAGGCTTCAATGGATTATTCGCTAAACAATGACAATGAGCGAGCTTCATTTATTTCGGTTACATTAACTCCATTCACAACTGCAAAATTAGTTGGATCAAACCAATTAAATAAAGTTGAGTTCGGGTCGAGATGTCTACGACAAAAATACTGTCGAGATAGGACGGGAAATTCTGATCAAGACGATGTAATGTGAAATGATTTAATAATTCTACCGCACAGTTTTTGATGAAATTACTAGCAGAGTTAAAATAAACTACATCATACCACTCATACATTTCTCAAAAAGGTACTATAAAAAAATTTCCCTTCGGACTGTTGGTCTTATTGTTGTGCGCATCTTTTCCACCATGAAAATATAAATAAATAAATAACATTTATAAAAACTGATCATATATATTTATTTATATATAACATTTATAAAACTGATTAGTTTTAAAAATGTTATATATATATACATATATATTTTTATATATGTGTATATATTATTCATACATATGACATTTAAAAAAAAAGATCATACATAAATTTGTATATATGTCTACATATATAATTGTATACATTTATATAAATGTAACGTGGGAGGTTGCAAATATGCAAATGTAGATCAAACAAGGTCTTATATGCTACTTTATGTTTGTCTACTTGTGTCACTGTGTTTAGTTTCTGTTTGATTAACATTTAAGCCTATTGCGTCACTCATTCGGTTTATACTCTCATATCCTCTCCCTTGAAGACGTAAAACATTCCCTTCCTCAAACTGCCATAAAATACTTTACATTTGCACTATTTTACATTTGACATGATTCTAACTGACGTCAGTCCTGATCATAACCAGGAAATATTAATTTAGTTTCAGGATTTTAACTCTTTAAATACCACTTCCTTTACATAATGTCCCTCATGGAAATGATTCAAAATGAATCCCTTATCTGGAACAAATTGCCAAGTGTTTTATTTTTTGTAATTCATTTATTGCGGGATTTGTCAGAGATAAGAAAGAACATTGGTTTTTTTTTTTACAATTTAAAATATTCTTTTCAGTATTAGATTAGAAAACCCACCTTTCATCAACTTAGAAGATGTAAAATAACTCCTTCACGAGAATGATATAAAATATAGTATGCCTGTTATGTTACACTTGAACTGACTTAATATACGAGCATCTGAGCATATTCAGGCAGATCAAAGCACGAGGCTTAAAAAGTGGTTACAGGTTATAAGTTTGAGAGTTTTGACTCGATTGAATCTCTGCTGGGCCTCTGAGATTGTCTCATTTTTATATATAATGATTTTTATTCTTTTGTACTTAATTTACTCCCTTAACCCTTGAGTAACATTAACCAAACATCCAATGTTGCACAAGGCCGATCCATTGCCTTGCTCTTTTCTTAATGGAGGGACGGCTCTCATGCAAAGCAAGACAAAAAGTGATAAGAGGATTTCGTTTTTCCATGCCTCTAACAGGCCTCCATAATGAAGCCACTTTATTGTTCTTGCACCCTGCTTTTTATTCCCTCTCTTCCTGGAAGTTTCCCTGAGAGGCCCAGGGGCATACTGGGTCAAGAAATGAACCGGCTCAGCACCTCATAATTCTCATGCTTCTCAGCTCCGCCTGAGCTTTTGCCGTCCAATCCCAGTTTTTCAACGGAAGAGAGAAGGGGAGGGGCATTCAAAAGGTTGCCTTAGTATTCAAAGGTATAATTATTGATGTATGTAACTTCAGTATACATGTAAGAATGAACAAAATATATGAGGTTCTGTGTGTGTGTGTGTGTGTGTGTGTGTGTGTGTGTGTGTGTGTGTGTGTCCAGCTGAGAATAATGGGATTTATCTTCAATACAATATCTACAATCCAGACCCGTTTGGCCTCAGATCTTATGAGCATAATCCCGACCCTCAAAGGTCTGCCAAGTCTAACACGCGCAGAAGCACACAAGCCCACACAATAGTATTTCAGTGAAACACTGTATAGCGTATTAAGAATACAGCGATTGAAGTTGTGCACAGAGATACTGTATATACTAATTCCTTCTTTCTTTATTTCACACCATTGATACAAAACATGAAAAGGATATCTAAAAGGAAGAGTATATGTAGGGAGTGCTAGAATCCTGTATGGGCATTTATACAAACCACCCCCCAGGAGACAGCAGGTCATTTACAAATATTTTCTCGTGTTTGGATAATAATGTCATGTAATGTAATCCATTCAATTAACAATTTATTCCATAAAATAACTCCAAAATATCTGCTAGAAAACTGACAACCGGTTGTTTCATTTAAAGAAAGAGAGAGACTATCAAACTGCCTGGGTGGTTAATTATTAACAAAACTGATATCTAAAGCTGGGAGATAAATATGAGGTAAATATGTAATAAGCTATAATTTCAAATCCAAACGGACATATTTGGAGAAAAAATAGACAACTAACTTTTAAAAGGTAGTGACAGTTGACGGATCGGATTTGGACAACTTTCTGACCGAGTAAACCATTTCTGCTGCAGAAATATCTTGTGAAGAATAGTTCAACTGATCGGCCATAACATCAAAACCACCTGCGTAATGTTCTGTTGGTTGGTGGGCACCCATGACCCTCCAGTTCACCAGTTGTCCTTTCTTAAGTCACTTTGGTAAGTTCTAGCCACTGCAGACCAAAAATACCCAACAAGACTTGCATCTCTGGACATGATCTGACCCAGTCTTTAGTAATCACAATTTGGCCCAAGTCTCTCTCAGACTCTGACGCATGACCATTTCTTCTCCTTTCAAATCACCAACTACAGGACAACATGTTCATTTGCTGCCTAATATATCCCACCCACTGACCGAGTTATTCTCTTATTCTGAGTTCGTCTGTCAGTGGTTTTAATGTTACGTTGTATTCTCAGGGAGTGAACATAAAACACAGTATCAGTTGAAGCTTGAGGTTTTTATGAGCTTCTTATCTCTGTTCCTTCAGGATAAAAACACTTTATCTCCCAAGAGCACATCACAGTTTCAAACTGTCACTCAGTCAGGCTTCACATGAACAGTATCTGCAGATTCCTCACACGAGGCTCCAGTGGCGGTCTTAGCTTGTGTGGCACCCGTGGCGAACTCCCCTTCCCACAATGTATATTGTAATATTGTATATACTACAATATATATATATATATAATATAATATATATGATGAAAAGTGGGCTAATGGAACAAGACCTTGTTGGACTAGTAGCGAAAACCTTGAATTGATGGCTGGACAGCAGACTGGCAGGACAACTAGTGCCTGGGACCCCCACAGACCAATGGAAATATCGATGTGCAGGCAAGGAGGTCATCCACAGTCAGATACCTCAGGAGGGTAGGGCAGGTCCTGAGAAACGGCGGCTGGAAAAGGCACAGACGGTGTGACCATGGTAGCACAAGAGCAGACTTGAAGCACCAGAGCCGTAGAAGCGGGGTTCTACCAATGCCGACCGGATCCAAGGTGCAGACTGTGCAAAGAGGTCCCTGAGACAATCCAGCACATCGTAGCAGTGTGTAAGATGTAAGCTAGGACGGCATACCCTGAGAGGCATAACCAAGGGGCTGGGATAGTGTACAGGATTTTTGCCGAGTATGGATTAGAAGTCCCGGTGGGAAGCACCACCGAAAGTGGATAAGAGCGACTTCAAAGTTCCAGGCCGACAAGCAGCTACTGGCTAACCAAGCGGACATCGTAGTGGTTAAGAAGGACCAGAAGAGGGCGGTGGTGACAGATTTGACGATACCAACTGAGAGTAACATCAGGAAGAAGGAGCACAAAAAGATGGAGAAGTACCAATGGGTGTAGTCATGATGAAAACTGTGTGTAATTATATCCAATATTACTCGCTAATTGAAGAACTTAATTGAATCACTGTACAAGTAAGGTTGCATGAGCGTCCGTTCCAAACCCGACTTTGGCCATCCCTTGCACGACTAAGGTAGTCTTGAACCCGAAAAATAATTCCTAAATATTTGTCAAAACCCGGCCCGTCTTGATGGAACCTGTCGGGAAATTCTGGAATCCACACTCAAATACACGTGACAGGAGGGAACGACCCATTCTGATCCTCTGAAGGAGGAGATGAGGAGAGCAGTAGAGCACAGCAGGTAGGTGATGGGCCCACACATCAGGCAATAACATGTAAGGATGGATATACACATGACATGACACAAGAGAATGACACATTCTGACCCTCAGATAGTTCATTAATGTAAATGTCCCCCCAGTGGAGACTTGAAGTCCATTTACCTACCTGATGCGCCCCGCCGACCCATCTCCCGTTTCTGAGAGTGGAATCCTTCTTTGCGGGCAGAAGCATCCTCGAGAAGCTTCCTTGACCCATATATTGACATAATAATTGACATGATGTGCAACACACGCGATAGAAAAGCAATCAGCAATGTCACAATTCAGATTTTTTTTTTTTATGTCCTATGCGTGCGCCTGTGCCAGGAAGTACCGGTTCACCTCTGTTATAAAACCAAATATAAGGTCAAATAAAATAATCCTCGTGGACTCAGCATTGATTGATTGTTCATGTGCGTGCAGTGGCAGGATTACATTACAGTACACTAGTAGGACGCCAGCTAGCATCGAACAGCGCTCGTCTGGGAGGAAACCACATCGGCAGTCTCCTTTGCTTCAGGCCTGCCAGCACTAGTCCACGCTGATTTATGGTGTGAGAGATATGAGTGGTCATGAAGGTATGCGGGTACAAGGGTGTTCTTGTACATTACTGTTGCAGATACACTAAATTTGCCACTTGAGAATTATTCTAAGTGTGTTTTGCACATTTCCTATTTCATTTATAGTTTCCGTCCTGCAAAACCGCTTTGACAGATCGGAAACGAGCCAAAGGCCACCAGCAGCTCTTCTACGCTGTATTGCCTTTCAAATGATTAAAATCTTGCAAAATCCAAACTTTCTGGGTGATTTGTTTCTACAGTGATGTTTATTGAACAGTTTAGGCAGCTTTCCGACTGCTTTCGGTCTTTATAAATGTTTCCATGTGTGGAGTGACGTCATTGCAGCAGAAATCATCAGCCTCTCCAGAGGCAGCACCGGAAAGAGAGCGGAAGCTCACCGTGACGTGAAACATGAGGCAGAATTATACATTGAGCATTTAAAACGGGAACAGGGGAAACTCTGTAGTGATTCACAGCATCTAATTTTACAACCACATTATTCAAAGGGGTTTATATCCACAGTCACATGAGTTGTAGTTCCCAAACTGAGTGTTTAACCTCTGCACCATCACTGATTCCTGTCTCAGTCTCTCTCAGACTGCCTGTTAGCCACTCTCTCCAACTCATCGCTGCAGAGAGAGAAATCAGTCATTCATTCATTATCTATAACTCCTTTTCCTGTTCTGGGTCATGGGGGCTGGAGCCTTTCCCGGCTGACATTTGTCGAGAGGCAGGGTACACACCCTTAGACGAGTCACCAGCTCATCACAGGGCCGACACACACAGACAACCATTCACTCTCACGTTCTCTCCTATGGATAATTTGGCGTTGACAATTCAACTGTGCTGCATGTTTTTGGACTGTGGGAAGAAGCTGGAGTATCCAGAGCAAGGGAAATCAGTTCAAGACAAGACACTTGTGCCAATCCCAATAAATACAACCATTTTGATGTCTTTTCCTTTATTCTGCCAACACCTCATGAGTAGCTTCGGAACAATCGACTGCCAAAAATGCAATTTGACAAAAGCTGAACTGAATTTCAAATTGTTGTCGAAAACAGCAATTTGATAGGAATTGGTGGAAAAATAATCTGGTCTGCTCGGCCAAAAGAGCTTTAATGTAAAACTGGCTCTGAGTGAAGCAACATAAAAGGAACAATCTGCTAAGTTTCTGTCGAAGCTTAAAGTTGGAATGGTGAATCAATCTGACAGAAGAAATGATTGTCTTAATGTAAGGCAGATGAAGTGCATTGCTACAGTTTTGGAACACTGAAGCCCCTCTGGAGCTGAGGGCTGGAGTTTACTGTTATACACGGAATAGAGCTGCATCTGAAAAGCTGAAGGATGGAAACGACAAATTACCTTAAAGTTTCTACATTGCACATCTACTATGTCATTACCTAACCTTCATTCCTTGCTGGAGATATTTTGTCTTTGAATTCTTTATTGTAATTATTTTGGCTGTGGTACAAACACAAAATGCAAAATGTTCAGGACAGATGTGTCCCCACTGAAACGGATCGTTTTTATCTCTGGTATTCATGCATTTCATGTTGTTTGGTTCTATTTCTGAAATTAAGCTCTCTCTATTATTGCTTTTACATTTTTCTATCTCATGCTGCCATTTTATATTGTTTAACGCCAAGAGAACATACCTGCTATTAATAACAATAATAATACATTTAATTTATAATGCACTTTACATTTGGATCAAATCTCAAAGTATTTTGAGATTTGTAACAAGTAACCTGTAACAAGTCTTATTAAAAGATAACGGCTGTAACTTTAATGATGTGTTTGTGTTCATGTGGTTGTCAGAAGATGCTATGTGTAAAAAAAAACAATGCTAGTGCATTTGTGTGTATATATTCATCCATCGGAGTATCCAGATCTCAATTCTACCGGCAGCAGTGATAATTCCTCCCTCTGACTGTGTTTCCCTCACATGGATCATAAACAGATTGTAGATGCTTAAAATCCTGAAAATAAGGTAATATTTCATAGTCGTGATCAGAACTGAGGTTAGTTAAAGGCATAAAGTCAGTTTAAGTGTAAAATTATATCAGTATATAATTATGGTATATAACGGAGGTTATGTTTCCACTCCTGTTTGTCTTTCTGTCTGTCTGTTAGCAAGGTTATGGAAAACAGCAGGACATATTTGCAAAAACGTTTTAAACAGAGGTAGGCATATCCTGGAGGTGATAACCTTTTGGTGAAGTTACGTGTTCCGCAGCACTTAAAAAATCTTGTAGAGTAATAAGCCATTTGGAGTAGTAACGTCACAATGTCTGGGCACCGTGTGGATTCTTGATGCCGATGTTCCTTTGATTCCTTTGATGTTTCTCCTGGGGTGGAGCTGGGGGCTCAGGGGGCTAAAGAAGGATGCTGAAGTGGAAGGTGCAGGAGACGAATGGCTGCAGTGAAATCTGTGTGAATTTCTCCTTAACCTTTGATACTGTTGTGCTTTGTTTGACGTTTTATCCTGGAGAGGAACAGGAAATGACGCATCAATGTCTGTTTGGGTCTAAAGCTTAGGGAGACATTGTGTAAGCTCTTAAATGAAGTCCCCTGCTCAAAATCTAGTAGTGTGGAGCTGAGAATAAATCTTTGTGCTGAACACATGAAGTGAATGACAGAGGAAAATACCATGCAGGTTCAGAGGTAGCTTTTGGCCCTTGATGAATGCTTTGCACTCTCTGAGTGCCATCAGATTTTGTCTTTGTTCACTATGGGAAAAAAAGAGTAGTTAACTGGTAACACACAATTAAGCTAAACATTATCGAGTCCAAAATTTAAGATGAAAGTACTTGTGTCGACAGTGGAAGGCATTTAAAAATAAGTAATCACCAATAATTTTCTTTTTCAGAGTGCATAATATTTGTCTTAAAACACTGCAGGGATAAAATAATGGCAGACAAGTGCACCAATAAATCATATTTATTATCTGTTTTATATTTTAGGTTTTTTGAAAGTAAAATTTGGAAGATTTTTTGAAAGAGATTTGAAGATGTCCTAAAGCATTAATTTCACTTGTTTATGTGTCTGGGGTCTAATCATGCACCATGAGTCGAAAATTGTTGATGAATGTAAAAGGAGTACAACTAAAAAGTATTTTGAGTGTAACTTATTCATTACATACTGTTCAAGGTCAGGCTGGAGCCTATCCAATTTGGTGTCACCAATGTCACATGCTTTTGGACTGTGGGAGGAAGCCAGAGTTCCCAGAGAGAACCCACACAGACACAGGGAGAACATGCAAACTCTGCACAGAACGGCTGGCAGATGTGGATTTGAACCCGATACCTTCTTGCTGTAAGGCAGCAGCGCTAACCGCTGCGCCACCGTGCCGCCCTGGAGTTGTTAATACTTAATTTAATTGAGTGTTACCAGTTGAATAAATCAGTAACAATTCTCTTTTTACAGTGTAGGAGAGGCTGTGAATGTTATGCATTAAACCTCAGGAGGCTGAATATTAACATTTAAATGACTAAAAGGAGAGCATTTGGTTTGGAAAGCGGTGATAAAAAAGGAAGTGGCGTTCACCAATCGGACAGTCATCCTCAGAGTCCAATCTTGTGAGTGTTAAACATATAAATTCAAGCTGATTAACAATAAAAAAAAGTCAGAAGAGTTTAGGTGTCAATAGGAGGTTTGAGGCCAGTAAGACGAGCAGCGTGCTCCTGCTTTATTTTAGTGGAGCGATGACTAATACCGGGGATGTCAGTCTTGGATTGACTGGTCAGCAGTTCCGACAGCTGCCAGAAGCAGGAATGTGAAAATGCAGTATACCAGAGTCCCCAACATTTTTGTAATGAGAAAAACGTTTCTTTAGAACCAAAAGCAAAACTTGGACTAGGTAGCAAAAGGTTCTAAACAGTTTATTGTTTTTGTGTTTGTGATAATGAAGAGCAGTCTTGGTGAGGAGAGGCTATTGTCAGACTTGGCATGGCCTGAAAGTAGCAGATGGCCGAGCAGAGCTTGACTCTCGCCGACCGAGAACTGGCAGACTGACAAAGAGCAGAGTGTAGCAGAAACCTGAAGCGCAGGGTTAGGCAGGTGCAGAGAAAAAAACAAGCGGTGCAATAATCTCACGAGTATAACTACCATGTATGTAGAGAGAACAATCTAGCAGAGGCTGGAATGCATGGCAGGATTGTTTCTGCAGCAGTCCTGAGTAGTGGTTGGATCTCCGCTGTGCAGGAGAGCTGGCCGCCTGATGGACCTCCGGTGTTCAGGTCAGTTGGTGCTTATAGAGCCAGAGTCAGATACACAGAGACGATAGAATGACAAGACTAGGGAGAGATACACAAACTAGGAATGAGTCGAATGAGTCGACCATGACACCTTCATGAACCGTTTAATAAGTGATTTAAGCTTTCATGACACAAAACCCTTTTAACTCACCAGAGTACCTGAATCAGTGAATGGGGGCCTGCGCTGGTTACCTGCAAGACGACACTCCCATTAGCAGGTGATGGGCGACAGAGACGACCATGGTTTGTTCCCTGATGTTTGGACTGAATCACTTTTCATTGCATTCACTGTAATGTACTAAATGCTGTTAGGAAGTAACATTTTCAGACCGTTTATGCTGATTTCATAGTGACTTTGATCCATAATGCTGCAGAAATGTTAGGTCGTACATATTTTTGGGTCTGGGACTAGCAATGGATTAGACATATATCCAGTTAGCTCCGCATACAATCGACTTGAACAGTTTTTTTTTCTAGTTTCTGAACTAACATTTCAGACAGTGGCTCCCAAATATATAACTAAGAAGACTGAGAAATCCATACCAAGGGCGTAACATCAGTATTCTCTTTGAATGACAAGTAGTTGGACGAGCTAGCTGAAACATTTTTTTTTCCCGTTCATGGAGTTAAAACTTCTTCCTGAACTGACGCGGATAATTTGCCTCAATATTCATATCTGGTCCCAGTTCCACTTCTTTGCAATTCTTGAAATATATGCATTCTGTAAGTAATGCTGAAATCTTGTTGACAGAAAAATGAGGTGATTGTGGTTTGGCTGGGATAAGGGGGACCAGCCTCAGTCTATCCGAGGAGTGTACGAGTAACGTATGGAACTTGTTAAATGTAATCATGTGTAAGCTGCTCAGACTCAAGTTATCAAAGCAGTCATCACCTCTTTAGACAGCTTATCACACAAAGGGGGCGGAGCCTGCAAGTCATCAGTCACTATGAAACCATATTTCAGGTCATATTTCTGATGGGAGGAGGTTTTCTTTTTCTTTATAGTCTCGGGCTCTGCTCTATCATCATCATTGTTTGACCTCCTTTAAGGTTTTCTTTAACCAATTGTCCTGTTCAGGGTTGCAGGGTTGGGGCTGGAGCCTGTGCCAGCCAGCATGGGGCGAGACTCAGGCACACCCTGGACACTGGCCAGTTCATCCCAGGGCCAAAACACATGCTGCTCTATTTTGCATATTTATCTTGCTTACATTTTTAGGTAAATTTAGCATGATGTGACTTTGTTGCTACATATGATTTCTATATTTGATTTTCATTTTTACTTTTACAACTTACAAAACTGAGTTGATGTCACTGGAATGTAATCAGATTCAACATTTTATAAATAAATTAACTCCACTTACCGAGCATCTGTCAGTTTGCATCAAAATATCATCCTCAATATTTTTGTCATCCCTTTCCTAATCAGGAAGTATAACTCAGCCTCGTTCCTGATAGCTATGCTCTCAGTCTGTGGGTCAATCTGTTGGATTTTATTCAGAGTCTGCACCTGCTTAGAGTCCAGAACAGCTGATGACCTCTGCAAGACAACCGTCTCTTCAGTTTGGCTCTCATCACCTGAACATCAACTGTTTCCTGTTTTTCAGAACGGACAGACACAACACTACCATCTAACTGCTATCCGTCTGGTTGGGAGAGAGGGATGATTTATTATGCATTTGGAAATGAGACAACTGCATCATGTTGAGATCAGATGGATCGGTTGGAAACCGTCAGGCTCCAAGTTGTTGGCTCAATCTTTAAGGTGCTCACAGCAGGGGTGAAGAATCCACTCTCGGCTTTTCTCACCGGGAACCTCACACTTTTCATTCCAACAGTCAGCGTCACAAACACGAACGTACTTTCCCAGCAGGCATTCTGCAACCACATCTGGATTTTGGATTTAATATGACCTAACACCCACTGTTGGACTTGAGCTGGAGATTCTATCTTATGACACATAAGTGAGACCAGCCTTCATTTGTGATCTGAAAACAAATACAGTCTTATACTAATGTGTTGTTCTCATGTGCATGTCTGTACATTTGGTTCAATTTTGATTTGATTTGATTTAAAAAAAAATGTATTTGGTGCTATTGCCTCCATAGTAAGAAGGTTCTGGGTTCACAACCACCTTGGGCCTGTCCTGTGGAATTTACATGGTGTGTGGTTTCCCACAAGGCTTCCTCTCACGGTCCAAAAACATATAATACAGGTGGTTCTGGTGAAATGTAAGCAGTTCTTTTTCTTTACATGTTGGCCCTTCTTTGAACTGGTCACTTGTCCATGTTGTAGCAGAACTATGTTTTGGATTGATGTGCAGAGACATTGGTGGAGGCTAAGCAGTGGCAGTTTAGTGATTTAATATTTCAGTATTAAAAATCCAACCACATAATCTGCAAAGCAGACTAAAGTGGAAATCCAGAGCAGTCCAAGCAACCCAACCCAAAAAACAAAAGTCAGTGGCAGAAATCCAGATTGCAGACAGAGTCCAAATCCAATAAACTACAGAGAAAACTGACCCTGTAAACCTGGGAATGAATCGAAAGTATGACATGAACACCAACAAACTGGCACAGAAGGAGAGGCGAGTAGAAACTAAACACACCGGACTGATGAAACGAGTTTGGGTGAACATGAGGAGAATTTGAGGAAGAGAGGGGAGACAGACTGAGGCAGAGGCAGCACAGCTGACAACACAATTGAAACACACTTAGATGGGAGGAATAAGGAAATGAATCACGAAAACTAAACAGATGAACTCAAGGACAAAACAGATGTAGGGAACATGAAAGGAAACAGTGAAACACTGAATAAATTTAACCTTTAAAGTAAAGGAAAATAATCAAGAAATAACAAAAACAGAGTAAACAGAGTCCTGACAGTCCAGGGTGTAATCTTTTTCTCGCCGGCAGTCATAGGCTCCAGCCCTCCTGCTACCTTTACACAGAATGGATGGAAGGATGGATTTCATCATCTAACGCGTATTCCTCCATCTTTTTTTTAGTTTTTCATCTTTTTTTTAGTTTTTAGTGGAGCGAATAAATATGAGCTGCTTTTATGATGTTTATGAGCTTTCCTATGGAGTACCACAGGGGTCCATCTTCAGACATTTACAGTTTTATTGGTATGTGATCTCATTTGCAAGTTTCATCGGGGTTATTCAGATCCTTATCCTTAGTAACAGTACTAACATCGCACTGTTAAAACACTGGTAAGTTGTTGACTCTATTAACATATCATTATCATAGGGCAATAAAGTTGACACTTTCTAGCTTAGTGACATATTTCTTCTTATCTTAACAAGTAGGACAGTTTCATCATACCATAAGCAAAAACTCCATATTTTAGTTCCCAGAAAAATTAAAATCAATGCAGTTGGAATAAATCATTTTCACTGGACAGGAAAAGTAAGAAAAATTACATGGCCCCCTCGTTAGGCAAGAAAACCGGCAAAGGCAAAGTGCTCCCTCCCAAGAGGAGGAGAGACTACATAGAGAGCATTCGGTTCACAGCGCCTGAAGGCGGCGAGTTCCGGGTTGTGGTGGGAGCGCAGTAAAGCTGGCACATGGAGCTGTGAGACAGTTTCAGATCCAATGTGGTGCACCGCCGTGAGGGAAAGGTGGCGGGGGGAGGGAGCACTTTAGCACCGTGTGGTCGTCTTTCACCTGCCACATTGAATCCCCCATTTGTTCACGGAGACAAATGGGGGATTTGTCCCCCAAAATGTAGGGATGTGTAAAATGACATCCCTACATTTTACACACTGCACCTTTAAAGTTAATATAGAACTGTCATACTCACACATGGAATCATGAAGTTCCATGGGAGAAAAGTTTTTATTTAATCAAATCAGAGCCAGCCTCCCTCTCAACACATCAACCAACCACATCAGTTAGTATACAGGGTCAACAGAACCGCAGAGATCCCCACTTAAACCCATCATCGAATGCCTCAGCTGCTGTCAAAAAGGTAAACCAGCATGTGAGTTCTCAGGCAAACTAATGCAACTGATAAGTTGCTGCTGGCTTTCTACCGCTCAGCGTTCTGACCTACAGCTTGGCTGTGTTTTATGCTGGCTTCTCATCAGCAGAGACGAAGGCTCTTTAGAAAGTAAACACAAAATCATTGGCTGCCCCAGTTCCTCCCTGGAAGATGTTGGCAACACCACTGCCATTCCAGAATGAAAACTATTGTGAAAGACTGCCCCCACCCTGTTTGATCCTTTGTTCTCTGGCAGATAATACATTCAAAACTCAAACCAGCAGACTCATGAACATCTTGTTTAAAGGCCATTAGGACTCAATTCCATCAAACAAAACTTCAATCGCCATTAAAGTGCACTCTCTAATGCAATACTTCATAGTTTTGAACCATTCATGCGTCATGATGAAAGAGCGGATCTAGACCCTACCCTGTTAAACATTGGAGTTACTGTTGGGTTAAACAAACTTGGTTACTCTGGGGAATATCTCAGGATGCTAACCAATTCCAGGTTCACAGAGGCACAGTCAAACAGTTTGTGTATCCTGTCACACATGACTGCTTAGCTAATTAAAAAAAGATGGATTCTTCCATCAAAGAAGGCAAGCGTGAAGACCCGACTCGTGAAACCATTAAGCAGGAGATGCACAACCAGACAGTTAAGGTGTACTCACACTCCTGAGGAGGAGAGACAGCCCAGCAAGGTCTCATTCATTATCTACTGCTTATCCTGTTCAGGGTCACAGGGGGCTGAAGCCTATCCCAGCTAACATCAGGTGAGAGGCAGGGTAGACCCTGGACAAGTTGCCAGGCAGACACAACCACACACACTTTTCGGGCAATTTTTTGGTGTCACCTATATCACATGTTTTTGGACTGTGGGAAGAAGCTGGAGTTCCTGGAGAGAACCCACGCAGACACAGGGAGAACATGCAATCTTTTCACAGAAAGGCCGGCAGATGTGGATTCTAACCCGCCACCTTCTTGCTGTGAACCACTGCGCCACTGTGCCGCCCGCAGCAAGGTCTCAGTCCACGAATTCAAGAAGCAGTGAGGTAAAGGCAGGGAAGGGGGCAATGTGAAGATGGTGGACAAAGCAATGATTCACTTTCACCATTGTGTTTATTTCTGCTATGCCACCCAGAAACTGTGCAGTAATAGCCAGCTGTCAGATTCCAAGACAAGATATATACATGTTACAGCATCCCTGTTTCTTTGGGGAAACTGCAGCTAAGAATATTTGAGTTTAGAAATATTAATAATGTAACCTTTATTTATCACATTCAGTTATACACCAAATAGCATAGTGAAATAAGTTATCTGCACTTGATCGAAGAATCCAGGGACCAGTTTGGGGTTCAGGGTCATGTTCAAAGACTCAATGACTGGTAGACTGCTTGGATCGAAATGTCAACCGACCAATTTTCCATTTCGGGAGCTCACTGCTTACCTACTGAGCTACAGCCGCCCCGCTGAGCCACCCCGCTCAACATCCCAACAAGGATGTCAGGCAGAATTACACTTTTCATATATCATGGACTGCGTTTATTTGCAGAACTGTATTATTAAGTTTTTGGAGTATCCCGTCTTTGTGTTTGTGCATGTAAACTTCATGTCATCGTTTCAGAAAACAAAATTAAAACCTTATCCAGATCTTGACAGCTGCGCGCCGACTAACATTCTGTTCTGATCACCATTCCATCAACTTTTATACCAACATAGACCTCAGTGCGAAGAAGAACTGGGTGGCAAATGGAAAAGTCAGTGTTATATTTCTGACACTAGGGGGAGCTTTATCTTCAAAAGTTTTGGGGCCATAATTTCTCAACAGTTGTACGGATTTAGTTTGAAACTCGATGCATACGAGTTTACTCGAAAATGTCTATCTTCTATGAATTGTGTTTTACTGTAATTCTTCATATTATAATCACTATGGGTAGGTTTTAATGAAAAAAAACTGTTTCTCTGACTGATTTCCTAACTGTTAGTCCGATTTAGTCCAAATTTGGTTTATATGAATTGATTTATATAAATATGAATTTATAGTAGTTCGTAGAAGTCAGGATCAAGGGGAGTAGAGGCCAGCAAGGTGTGTAGTATATATAGATATACTAAGGAAGAAGCCACAACAATCCCGCTAGCACAATACGAAAGAAGCAGTAATTTTATCTAAACTTGACCTATAGTTTCACAAAATATTAAGTTAATATCATTTCCCAATATATCTATCAAAAGGAGTTTTAACAATTCACAGGATACTGGATGCAGTCATAGAAATGACAGGTTTTTTTTTTATCATTTTCCTGTTCTTTGGATGGAGAACCGTCCATTATTAAAAGAAAGGAAAAGCTGGACATACTGATGACACCTAATAATTTTTCTAGCCACAAATAGAAGAATTTTAGTAAAGTTTATTTTTAAGACATTATCTACTTCCATTTTATCACATCCACACACACACAAGAGTGTCTTGTGCACAAGGTAATCATGTACCTCCAATGGAAATACCATCAGCATGAGTCGACCTGAGAAACTATACCATGTAAAAACATTTTACAAAGTGATGAAGTCCAAAGAAGGGTCATGGATGAGAGTTTGGCCACAAGTACTACATTCACCCAGGAGCTTATAACCAACCGTTCCTACACCTCTAAACATTTAGGGAGAGCATGGTTAAACCGTTCCTTGTGGATAAGGCTTCCAGTTAATGTATGTTACTAACTTGAATTCTACGCTGGTGGTTTTGTGCCTTCTTGTCACGTAGGCTTCTTGCAGGCTTTGTTGTGGGAAGTCTTTAAAAGTTGGCCACTGATACCAGGGCAAGGGTATCTTGAGGATCTGGATGATATACAAGGTCATGACCAAGTGTCAGTATGCGATGAGCTGGGCTGACTGGTTGACAGTTTACAGTTAATTTCCTTCCCTATTTCGATCTTTGGTGGCTCCATCCTTCCGGCAACTTTGACATAAAGGAAATCTGTTGTTCCTCTTCAGTGTTAACAAGGAAAATTGTTCATGTCTATCCAGGGACAACATAATGGTTACCCCAGATTAGTGTTTCCTCCCCATGTTTAGGTCATAGGAGCCTTTGTCAAAAAAACAAAACCCCAATGCCAACCCAATCTAAAATATATTTAAGAAGGTGCACTCTTCATGCCTCTGACAGCCTACACATGAATACATACACTACCAATATCCAAAACTTGTTGAATGTTTTAGACACTACCTTCACTGATCTTCCCCTTCCTGATTGAGTCAACTTTTCCCTTTTTCTCACTTCATCTATTGTGCTTGTAAGTTGTGTTGACTTTTCAAGTGAATAGAATTCTCAGCGTTGCTGGTTAGTAATCTATTGTTCATTATCAGGTGACTTAAGTTAAACTCAACAGCAACAAGACAGAGCTCATGTTTGTGGCCCCCACGGTGCTGCTCTAGACGGTTGGAAATCTTCTCCTGGACGTGGACGGCTACTCTAGCTGCCCATCCTCTGAGGTCCTCAACTTCGGCGTTATCAAGGACTTTACCCCCTCTATCCAACCACACATCAATCCATCACCAAATCCACCGCCACAACAAAAACATTTCCAGACTAGGACCATCACTTTCCAACTCTGTGGCAGAGACAATCAATGTATTCCTAACCTTCCGCTTGGCCTCCTGCATTGGAGTCCTCTAAAACACTCTCTCCTGGTCTCTACTACCCTTGATGCTGGCCTCTACTAGCCTGTACTACCTTCTCTGCTGGCCTTCACCACCCTTGATGCTGACCTCTAGGACACTCACTGCTGGCCTCTACTACCTTCTCTGCTGGCCTCTATTATTCTCTCTACAAAGCACAACAATTTGGTGATGAAGATGATGACTCAGGAGTTCTCCGATTCTGGAGCTTGCCATTTAAAATAACTGCTGTGTGCTTAGTAAAGCTCACACAACACTCCCATCATGCATCTGCATTAGCACTTTAGAGACTGACACAAGGTAAGGGTCATGTGGGACAAATGTTGATCATGAAAGGATTTGCATTTTATCTATATTTTTGGAGGGAATTGTTATTATTTCAAAATGTCCAGAATGCAACATCAGAATTCCTTCTGATGTTGCTCCTGCTGAAGCCAGATGGCACCTTGGGATGTTGCATCACCCCGATGGAGAACAGCTGCCCAAGCTAATGACGGACAATTGTGAAAGAGGCCCTTTCGATACTGTTCAAAGTAATACTGGCCAGTTGCTTAATGATGTTATTCTTTCAATGTTTTGTATTTTATTTATGTGAACTAAACATTTAGAAATCTGCAAAACAGATGAAAGTTGTTACTGCATTGTTTTTCCACCCGTCCGACTCCTGAGGGAAATGATCCACTTTATTCTCCAACTGTTCCTGACCAGGGTTTGGTGCTGAGCAGCAAATGAGTCTTTAGAGTCTTCCATGAAACAGCTGCACCGTGATTCTGGAGAACAGATCGATGAGCGCCATGAGGGAGAATAAAGTTGTTTTCCATAAAACCAAAACAAGCTTAAACAAGCAAGAATTCTGCAGGTTACTGTGACATCATCACCACAACGAACACTTTATTTCTATTGTTTTCTATTTTAGCTGATTGGTACACTTGAGTTTTCTGCATTTCAGTAGATCTTTATCAAAATAAAAGCTATGACGATATCGTGTTCCCAGATTACTAAGGCTTTACTGAGGGAGCAGTCGAAAGTCCAGTCAGCTCATTCTAATCAAGGATCCAATCATTTGTCGCATTCTTCAGAGTATTTAGCCGCACAAGTACTCAGCTCTCTTACTGTGTTTGATTTTTGTTTCAAATCTCTTATGCTGAAGTGCTGCAGCACTTTCTGAGTGACAGTCATTCCTAATCTTTTATCAAAGTGCGACCTCGGAGTAGACAAACGCTCTTGTGTTGTCTTCACGGCTCCTGTCTCATGAGTTCATGTTACAGCAATTCTCACATGTTTTCCAGTGAGCTGTCATTCAGGTGCAGGAACAAAGGTCACAGATACTTAAACCTTAATCCAGCACCAGAGTTGACCTGACCCAATACATGAGTGAACCCAGAAGAGCTCTACCTACCTGCCATGTAAACAACAATTCATTTTTTATTGTACAGTACAAAAAAAAATGCAAAAAAAGGGTGTCGTGTTGTTGTGTTAGTGTATGTTATACTTTATTTTGAAGCGGTGTACTTTTGGGATGGTGCTATCCTGTTATATTCTGTAAGTCGGTTACTTATGTCCTCATGTTTCTTTTTCCTCACCCTTTTCTGTCTCCCCTCCCATGTCTGTCTGTGAGTCTGTGTGGGTGTTTCTCCTGACTCCTAGTGGGTCTCCCCCCTGATTGTTGAATGTTCTGACTTGTTCCCAGTTGTCTTCGTTACACTTTGTATTCACTTTATGTTGTCCTCCCTGTTTGTGATGATGTCTGGATGCCTCCTCTGGCCTCCAGCTTCGTTCTCCATCATGTTCCCAGGGCTTGAAATTATCTCCAGCATTTCACTTTTGCTGATCTTGTACCTGCATTCCATTTTGGATGGGTTGTTTTTTTTCAACCTTTGAAGATTTTTTAAATTGTCACACGGAATGTTTTGTGTTATTGATCCATTCATGTATTCATTATCCACCACTGCCTATCCTGTTCAGGGTCACAGTGGCAGAGCCTAACCCAGCAGACATTGAGTGAAAGGGAATGTCTGCTGGAAAGAGCTTTTTGGATGTTCCTGGCTTGCAGTGATTGGAACCTACCAAAGTGGTCGTGGGAAGGATAACTGGTTGAAGAGTATAGTGGGGGCTGGCCCATGATGTCCAAACCCCCCAAAAGAGCGAGTGTGTTGACAAAAGCTTGTGCTGGTTCGGATAGAAAGGTGCCAGACACCGTCACATCACAGAGCACCATGTGGCAAAAAAAACCACCATATTAGGCAGGTGGTTTTAATGTTATGGCTGATCAGCAAAATTTTTCCATCAAGTCAGATTTTAAGTTTTTCTAGGATGTGGGTTTCCAGCCAAACACTATAAGCATACCCATTTAGTCAGCCTATTTGGCTTATAGCTATAAGCCATTATATTCTCCTGAAACTTATGTTAGAATAATATACTAATAATTTTTAGGTAGATTACAACATTATGTTTTTTTTCAGTGATCATTCAATGTTGACAGCAGTACAACAGCCTAAAGTACATTTGCATTTATGGCAGTCTTCAGTCATGTGACACACGTGGAAAAGTCCCAGACAGGAAGTGTGTACTGTCTGTTAATGATCTAAAAAAGTCTAAGAAGACACTGTTATGTACACACAGAAGAAATATGCTTTCAAACAAGTTGGCATTTAATAATTTAAATGCCATAATAATTTTTTTAAATAAATATGTTTTAATAGTTACACTGAAAGCAACAAAAGAGTATTAATATTAATATAACATTTTACAGCACCAATAAATATATTAATGTGAAAATATTCTAAAAATGTGTGGCTGTACAAACTAAAAAAACAATTCTGTCATTTAAATACAAATAGAATGTTCTCATCATCACTGAACACTGTCAGAGTCCTCGAGTTCGAGGGTGACGTCCAGAAGGTCAGTTCACACGAACAGCAGTGACACAGTTGGTTCTTACAGGAACACTGGTAACATTAAGAATGCCTTTGTAATCCCTCTAGATCACACCCAAGGTTACATTGTGCCCAAAACAAATATCATATCACATGTAGTGTTCTCGTGTAGGTTTGACTCAACCGATTTCAACCCATCCATCGATTTTGAATTCTTAACAGCAGCACAGAGTTAGTTATCAATTTTCATGTCAGGACGCTGCTGGAATCTTTTTGGGGTTAACTGTACAAAAACATTTCCAACATCCTTCAGTGTGGGGAAGCTGGATTGTATTTTTTGTAGAAAGTATTTTTATATAGTTTGTCGGATGACAAACTGAGGCCAGTTGGATGACGGGGACACCAGAGGGTAGGCGATGATGGAGTTTCCTGATGCCGATAGACAGCTCTTGCTACATTTGCTAGTTGTGTAGCCAAAATTAACAGGTGTAAGCTAACAGCCCTGGTATAAGAGGTAAACCATAGCCGCTGCTGACGTCTGCTTAGCAGCTCAACATGGCTAGTTGACAAACTAAAGCCAGTTTGATGACAGGGAATCCAGTGTGGAGGTGTTAATTGATGGACAGCTGGATGGGCAGCTGCCTTCAGACAGTTCATGCTACCTCAGTTAGCCAAGCAGCTAAAGTTAGCAGTCATGAGGTAACTGTTCTGCCCTACCAAAACCGGACACAGCAAAGAAACCCCTTTGCGACTGGATTCCCTGTCATTAAACTGACCCCTATAGGGTGCAGACCATGTTTGGCAAGCCCTTAAAACAATATGGTTCACTGACGATTAGGTGGGTTTACATGGGACACTTTTCTCCTTTCTGAATGAAACGTTTTTGATTTGCAATGTCAGTCGCATGTTTATATGAATTGTGATCTTTTCTGAACCGGTGTTTACACGACTCGACTAATCTGAAACACTTTCACACATGCGCATACGATCCAAACTCCCGTTCATAAGGTGGCGATAACGCTTCGCAGAGCTCGGTGCCGACCGCCAACAAGCGCCCAGAAGAAGAATACGACAAAGAGGGCGTGCGCAAAAGTCGCTTTTTGCCGATCTAACCGTCCAAAATTGTTAAAATATTTTGAAGTTGCAATGAATAAATCCCTCTCCGATTTAGACGGGTACTGAAGTTGCCGAATTCCAAATGCGTCGTAGCGCCGATAAAACTTCATTACATCACAGCGGTGGTCATGCGCAGATACAACTCAAACAGAAAGCTTTCTGATACAGCGTTTACATGGAGCAACTGGCTATCGGAAAGGCTTTCCAAAAGGATTTAGACTACCTCCTGGCAAAGGAATGAAATCTAATTTGGAAAGGTTCTTTCAATTAGGTGAGGTATGTTTACATGCAGCATTTTCCTTCCGATGAGACGTATTTTCCGAATCTAATCGGAATTAGGCTGTCCATGTAAACCCACCTACTGAGTCGGCGCAGCTAGCTAGCTGGAATAATGGGGCTCTGGTGGAAGCTGAGAGGAGACTGTCAGCGATAGTGCGATTGGCTGAATGTCAATCATAATCCTCAACAATGGGCCTAACATACAGGATTCATTTCCAGGATTGTTTTCTTTTAGCATTAAAAGTGGGTCTCCGCAAGGCACTACAGTATATCTGAGGTGTGAATAGTCTGAGAATGTTATGTCAGTGCCAGGGTTAAAGTCGGAAAATCACTGTGCCAGTTTACCACACCCACTCATTCACTAAATAAGGCCTGAACGAAACGGCAGTAGCGAGACTCCTTCAGTCCTCTATATGACATATCTTCAGGCCATAAGTGCAAAACCACATGTCCATCACCCCGGTCCAAAATGAAAAACACCTGTGTTGGCGCATCATGCACGCACATTCTGGGGGCTGGGGTTTCTATAGGTCAACAGGCCCACAATGATAGTCCACCCGCTGGTGAGAAACAGGATTTGAGTTTAAATCAGGAATGTCAAAAGATTTCTCTTACAGTTTCTTCACCCCCACAAAAAAGGAGTCTACAGTGAATCTCTGGACAGATTGAAATCAGTTGAGAAGTACAAGCAAAAATAACCTTAGCACTGTATATAAATATCAGATCGCAGAATACTGAACATATTCTATAAATTAGATGAAAGGTTCCAGACAGAGGGATATCCAGTAAGCACATATAGGTCGTCTAGAAATAACTGCTCTGTTCTTTTGTGTTTCTTTGGATCAAGCCATTAAATAAGGAGAGAGGGAGGGTTGTGGATTTCTACACTGAGATGCTGATTTGATGTGTGATCAGCATTGCGGTCTCTGTACATACCTACAGCAATATCCTTTCATACAGCCTGGTCTCAAAATATTTTGAGAAAGGAATAAAATACTTTAAATGTAAATAATAAAATCTGCACTGACAAATAAAGACAACAGTTTTTCCCAACAATGTCTTCCTGCAGGGAAGGGTTACATGAAGGGTGCAGAACCAGAACAGGTAATTATAAGTTCCACTTTCTATCTGTTGTGTTTCCCTGAACTCGGGAGAGAGTTCTTGCCATCTTCACGTAACCTTTCCAAGAAGAAAGGAGGTCATCTTCACATTAACAGTCACCACAGTACGTAACCTGTATCCAAAGTCATTTCAGAAAACACAAAAGACGTTTCGGGTGCCCCCCCCCCCCCCCGCTGGGCTTCAGTCCTTGCAGTGGAAATTGAACTTCACGTGATGTAATTGAAGGAAACGGTTCTAGGACCTGCCGTTAAGTTCAAGTACAAGAGGCGTTCCTCTGCATCCTGGTCCTTCGTCCGTATGCTTTCAGACTCTGTCAGAGCTTGGCTATCCACAGCCGACCAGCATCCAGTGAAGTGTTACATAAAATACTTCTACCATTTCTATGCAGAAGCAGGACGTCAACGTTTCCCATTCACACGCCATTGGCGTATTCGTTTTGATTTAAATAGTGTCTTTTTATGTAGCAGCAATACACATTGTCGATGTACTTATAGTAGTATATATACATACATACAGGTATATATATACATATATATATATATATATATATAAATGTATATATTATCTGTTATCTGTTTAGGTAGAAAATAGATGGTGGCGAGACCTGCATCCAGAATGAACGTCCTGTCTTGCTTTGTCATTTCTTATCCTTTAGGGAATGCATCCTTAGATTTCAAAGTGCTGTGCCAAGAAAAGAATTCCTTCATAACAGTGTTGCTGGTCTCATCTCCTCGGTTTCTCACATCTGAGGAAGACAAGATGAAAACGTGGTTGAGTGACCGGCAGACAACAATGAGAAAAGATTATATCAAATTATTTCAGTTTCTTTGAAACTGAAACATGAACATTTGGTTTGAGCTTCAACTAACTATGACTGTAAGGGAGGGATTCTGGGGGTCAGAGGTATAGCTGTAACAGGAACAGGGGGTCTGGTGTAGTGAGTGGGGGGTAAACCGGCAAATAACCTCAGTTTAAAGACCCCTAACCCCTAGATTGCCCCTCACCCTCCCTCCTAATCACTGAGCTACACTTGGACTTACTTGGTGGTGGCCACCACACCCATAAATGTGTGGCCCTAATCCCAAGTGGTGGGGGGTCCCCACCCACCCACCCGGGTCAGAGGTCATGGAAGTGATGGGGTCATGAGAGGTCGTGAAACACAGCCTTGTTAACTAGGCAGCAGTCCTCTCTATTCGGCAACATGCTGCACACAGTCAGGGTGATGAGTTTAACTCTGGTTACTCATCCAAATGGCACACAGATGAGAGCCAGGGATTGAAACATGTATGCATGCAGAACCAAATGAATAGATGTCCTGTTTCCTCTAGTGGTATCTGGTCATGTAGAAAGTTAACAGCATATTGAGTTTGCGCCTTAAGAGTACGGGTTAAATCCAAATCATGTTTAGACAATATCTGCAAAATTTCATCTGAAAATATGAATGCAAAGCAGTGAAACAACTTTTCAAACAAAAATATAGTACTGGAACCCTTCCAGGTTGTTTTTTTTGTGTGTATATCACACTAAATTGGGTCAAATCTTCAAACAAAATATAACATAAAATACAGAGATAAAAGAAAATATTCTTTAAAACCAACTGGACTTGTGTGAGAAAGGATTTAGAAACCAAATCCTTAAACTACCAAACTGCATTAATAACTTGTTCCAGCTGGACTAGATCCATCCAGACCTGATCACTAACACCCCTGTTCGGTCACAACATCACTTCAGTGGACCGTCCTCAGAAGCAGGAAGTTGGCTAATGTGACTCCACAAAACCACAGGGAGACAAATCATTTACAAATGGAGAAGACTTGGTACAATAGTGAACCTTCACAGAAGTGGGCCACCTTCCAAATTCCTCCAAGAGCACAGTGAAGGCTCATTCAGGAAGTTACAACAGATCCAAAGAAATGATCCAAGGAACAGCAGGCCTCTCTCGATTCAATAAAGGTCTGAGGTCATGGCTCCTCTACTCCGAAGAGACTTCGCAAATCTGGTGTGAACCAAACACGACATACTACTAGAAGAACATTAGTCCTACGGTTAAACATGGAGGTGGATACGGAATGTTGTGGAAATGCTTTGCATATTCTGGACAAGGAGGACTCGCCATCATTGAAAGAAACATGAATTCTACTGAAGGAGAATGTCAGGTCATCGGTCCGTGATTTGAAGCTCAAGCAGAACAATGATATCGAAGAAGAAGACAACATCAACATCCAAACGGATGAAAAGAAATAAATCTAAAGTCCTGGAGCGGTCCAGTCACAATCTGTACCTGAACCCCAGTGAGATACTGTGGGGGAACCTGAAAATATAATTTCATTCTCACAAACCCACCAGTGTGTCTGTACCAAAGCAGTTCTGCAAAGACGAGTGGGTCACAATTCCACCAAAGTGATGTCAGAGACTGACCTCCGGTTATCAGAAGTGTTTGGTTGCAGTTGTTGCTGCTGATGGTGGAACATCTAGAGATTAAGTTCAGGGGTTGAATACTTTTTCTCACTGGGGATTTGAGTATGGGTTAACCTCTTTGGCAAAATTCTGCATTTGGTGGTTACTCAGGTTGTTTCATGTTAAACTGTGTTTGAAGATTTGCCAGTTTACTCTCAGATACACACAAAAATAGATGAAAAACAGGAAAGGGTTCACTTTTTCCACAGCTCTGTCACGGTTCTAAAAAACTGAAGAGTCTAAGTCCCCTGCAGCAGCTACAGGAGACAACTTCCTCAACATCATTATGTAATGACTGAATAGTGGTTCTTGGAACTAACTGGATTTTATTAGCTGAATATCTTAGTAGCATTAACATACCAACTGTTTCAAGACTTCTTCACCAACATCCTATTTAGTAACTAACAACTGTCACTTGTTCGATATGCCAAAAAGCTTGGCATAAGAATATGAGAATTTTAAGTATGCGAGAAAAGATGGGTGAACCAAGCCTTTAAAGGCTAAATGCACCTCCTTTGGATCAAGAAAGGTTTAATCCTCTTAGGCTCACAAAAACCCTTTCAACAGCCTTTAGATAATGTCTTTAGTCATCCAGTTAACTCAAGGTCACTTGTTTAGAAAACATTCATATTTCAACAAAATCATCCTGCACTCCAATTTTTTTCACTCAATAGCAATGTGTCACAATGGAAAACGGAGAAAAAAATGGGATGATGAGTGCTGATTAGAGTGAATGTGTGGATCTCCACTCCTTCATAACGAATGATGGAAATGTCCGTTTGCACTTCTTAACACACGAGTCATGCAACACTGAAATATGACGACACGTGACAACAGAAGTTTCGAGCAGAGAGAAGAATGGTGTTGCCACATTTCAATCTATGACACAACAAAACATCCAAAAGCAGGAGAAAAAAAGCTTTTCGACAGGAAGTCCGAAGTGCACAGAGTCAGGATAGATGGGTAGAGCAGTGGGAAAAGAAAGGCATTAAAGGCATGTTTTTTTGTGTATGCACGGTAAACAAACCTGCAAGTTCTTTCGTTTAACTCAAGTTGCCTGGACTTGCAGTCTAACCCAATTAATTTGCAGGAACATTTACAGGTGACAAGGTCCTGCACAAACAAGCGCTTTCTTCTCTCTGAGCAAGGCGCACAGTGGCTGCAAGAAAAGCAAAAAAGGGAGAGAGAGAGAGAGCTGTAGAGATCCAGAGCTACTTTTGCAGAAAGGGCAGACAGACACTCATGCAAACCCCCCCAGTTCAACACCCCCTTGGAGAGACAGTTTGTGGATTTGGATCTGGGGCTCATATTGGATGTTTCAGATATTAGACTAATCCCTCAACTGGTACTGAAGCTCTCTGGTCGGCGTAGAAGCGAACTTGGGTATAATCTGTCCCATAATGGACAGTTTTTTCACAGAAGCATGAACATAGTGTGGCCCCAGTCTGTTTTTTTAGAAAGAGCCTTGAGATAACATTTGTTGTGATTTGGCGGTATACAAATAACTAGCAATATAGTGTCCAAGGACAAGGATGCCTCCACTTCCCTGTGTGCTGATGTGGGTAGACCATAACCTGTGAGCCGGAAATGTACTCCTTTAGGGCCCCTATAAAGCTTTACGTAGACTGTAACCATTTACATATTGACAAGGGCAACCATTTACTGGCGGGGTGATAAAGCTGACGTGACTACAAACTACGTTTACCTAGCAACCATAGCATCAGTCATTAGACTGATTGAATGACTGATGATCCAAAAGAATTGGTGAAAGTTCCCCCTCCACGTTTGCACGAAGCATTCAAACAGCTCAGCAGCCAGGAAACACATACAGAGGAGAATCAGCTCAGCTCTCTGACAGAACTTTGCCTCTCACTTGACATTTAAAGTCGTACTGGCTGCTACCCTTTTAGACTACAAGATGTTCATGCAGGCAGTAATTCAAACGTGGTCTGTAGTTAATAGATGAAAGAAGTATAAAATGTTATAACACATTTATTCATTTTAGTTATTTGTTTAACTATGAGTTAATAGTTAAACAAATAACATTAGTTATTTGTTTAGCTATGAGTACAAGAATCCTTTGCTAGACACTTGGATAACTTATTAATTATTCATTTTCTAATTTTGACTGGCAAAAGAACAAAATAATTGTTTTTGAGACAGAATTTATGGTTTGTTCTTTTATGCTCTGTGACACAAATTTGAATTGAACTTTAGAGAAAAGCCGGTTATAATTATTTCTAACTTTTAATTTGTATCTGAAAGTATAAA
Organism: Lophius americanus; assembly: GCA_037951165.1. NCBI lineage: Eukaryota > Metazoa > Chordata > Actinopteri > Lophiiformes > Lophiidae > Lophius > Lophius americanus. Next base: position 14,100,276 of record JBBDHG010000003.1, read on the forward strand.
ATGTGAAAATAATCACCTATCAATCGCAGCCCAATGAGCTGAATTGATTAATATATGTATATGTATATATATATTATCTATATGGTGTCTGATGAAGCTGGTTAATGGCGAAGTTTATTCAGGATAGACTCCTTGAGATGAATTATCTGCTGCAGAGCAGAGCTCAGGAGATGGAAGGTCACGCCAGAGACTCAACAGGGACAGGACCAGATATGGAGCGGCAGATTCTGAGGGACAACAATGTACTATGCTTTGTCTTATAGCACTGATTGCGTTTCTGCACAGACATACATCCAAGTAGCAGGATTAATTTGGTATCACCTTCTAGATCTCCTGCATTTAAACAAGAGCAGAGCAACCCAAAACAGAAACTCAAGGTCTCCATGCTGTCTAAGTAAGTATTTCATGACTTCTGCCCTTTAGATCTGGACTATACCTGTTGAGGCCATCGTTCACCTTAAACATTAGGAAGCAGATAAAAAGCAACAGAAAGACAGAAAGCAGAAGCAGCGAGGACAGAATACTGCCAGAGAGATGGAGCAAACCCACACCCACACACTTCCCTCCTACATTATTTATGGTTACTGGATTTCATTTCCAATATTAAGATGTTGTGGATTCGGATTTTTATTTGGATCTGAAACAAATGGCGCACACTCGTCAATACCCCCTATATATTTGTGATTTTTGTATTCATCAAGATCCATACACTACTCCCTGAGATCATGAAGAAAATCTCACAATTATTTAGATAGGGAATAAAAATAACTTGGCTCTATCCCTTTATCAACACAAAAATTCCAAAAGGTTCTATTATTGCCAAAGTCCCGAACAAAAAACGCAAATCTAACAACCTACCTACCCACCAAAAAACCAAACAATCAACCAGCTACCTAACTAACCTACCTACCTAGTAAATCAGCCAAACAACCTATTAAACCAACCAATCAACCATCCAACCAACCAACCAATCAATTAGCTCACCAATCCCCTACCAAACCAGCTCACCAACCAACTAAAAAAACAACTTCGCAGTTTGTAAAGCAGGTCATATTTCAAGCCCTGATTATCAATCGTCACCTTCACGTTTGGGCCTGGAATTTGTCTGAACCGACCAAACGCTTTTAAAATTTTTAAATTGACACATACGCTGTCAAGATACGCTGCATAATTAACAACAACCTCCTTATAAAATCTCCAGTCCACGCCACTGCAGCCGCCCACTTGCTGCAATCTGTCCTCCACCAGTCTCTAACATGACATGTCACAGATCTGCACATCAGCCCTCCTCCTGTTCAATAAACGACCCGGGCACTGCTGAGAAGACACTCGCACCGCATGCATTCACCAAATACACACACACACACACACACACACACACACACACACACACACACACACACACACACACACCGCCGTATGGGAATTTTCTCAACCAAAGATGACACGACACTTCAACTAGCGTCCATGATCATCCTCTATTTAAAACACTAAAAATAAAAATAGGTTCAACCGCGTGACACCTGTTGCTATGATTACACCGAGGAAGAAGCTGAGGGCCGGGGGTCAGGTTTGTGCAACTGGAGTCAGGGCGCAGACTTCAGCGGGTGGTCTGAAGCCGACCGACTACGCCTCAATCACTCATGCGTCTATGACTACACGTAAAGCACTCAACCCACTGCCATAAAAACAGCACTCTCAGAGGGTGAGAGCTCTGCAAAAATAACTGGAAGATCTGAAGGCTGCACTTGGGTTCTCCAACATCTATAGGAAGCATGATGGGAAACTTGAAACAAGTAATTTAAGGATTATTTCCCCGCCAAAATATGTCAAATCTTTAATCTGGTTTTATTTTTTACTTTATTGAATATTTACCAATTTTAATCTCAATTTAGTGATGCGGACGAGGCTCTTCAGCACGTTGTGTTTGAACCACTTTTATTTGGGAGCTTCTGTTATTCTCAAGGGTCTATAGTGATGAAATACAAATCCCACGTAAAAAAACCTCAGCCTACCGTCAAGTACTTGTACCAGTTAACAACATAGAGAAAAACAATAAACACGTACTTACTATTCTTTCTTTGTCTGAATTTCTGGCTTCATTCTGAAATCAAAAAAGAGAAAGTTGATCGATATTTTTTTCACACACTCGTCACTAGATTCGCCCTCTGTGGAAGAATGGCAGCTCTCTTACCTGCATTCACATTTCCGATGCTCTGTGAAGCTTAAGTGAATAGGACGTTGTATTTGTCCTTGTTTTAACCGCATCACCTTGAAGGGAAAAGCAGAACACACACAAATAAGAGTTAAACATTTATGTTACTTTGTAACCTGCAGTACAAACCACATAGTCCAGACCCCTGTGTGTGTAACTAAACGGCTGCTTGCTGTACCGCACACTTAAGTGCCATGAATCTATAACCACCTTCCTAATATTATATTATTCCTTTCTGGTGTCAAAATAGCCATGTGATGTCTATCTTTCCATAAGAAATAGCTTTTCTTACACTTGATCATTTTCCCTGCTTCCAACTTAAACTTCAGGACAAAATGCTATGTAATGTCATTTTTAGCCTTAAATATCCGACCACCTGGCAGATGCCATGGTGACAAGGTAATCAGTGTCATCGTGACTTTGTTGTCAGTAGTAACAATGTTATGGCTGACCATTGGATGACATTGCTTCACTTCTGAAGCGAGCATCCAAATAAGCCTCATCAGATGCCAGGAGATGCTTTTTGATCACACAGACATGGCTGTAAACACAGTGTGCCAGGGTAAACAACATTTCTGAGGGCTGAGTAGATCCAGTACTTCGTCAAACTACTCCTTTTACTGACAAGATTTTAGTTTTGTAGTTAAATCAAGTAACTTAAAACTTTTACTAAAACTGCTATGGTTGGGCTCTTGAATTAATTGCAAAGAGAAGAATAAAATATCAATGGAATGCTTTCAGTTGAAGGAGTTTGTGCAGGTAGCAGGAGCCTTCGGACATGTATGGACCTACAGAGTTATTCGTGGATGGATGATAACGGTACGACATCAACCAAACACAAACAACTTTTCGATCTGGCTCAACTGACGGCATCCAGATGTCAAGACCGCTTCTGTCTCACCATCTGGATGGCTTTTTGCACACTGGGACAGGATAGTTCTGTGAAAGCCAACAATCTCCTGCTCACCTGCAATGTGACGTTGCGGGTTTCCGTGGGTACACACTCCATCGCCTCGTCGGTGCAGTAGCCCGCACAGCGAGTGAGGACCACGCAGGAGGGGATGTAGATGTGCTCCGTGTCCTCCGGATACTCATGGATGATGTCCACGAGCATCTCTCTGGGCTGACAGATACTCTTGGTGAAGACTTCCGTGAGAAGGATGACTACAAAAAAACAGAGGGTAGGAATTCAAAAAAATGTTTATGATCCATACAAACGTCTGTCTCATTCAAAATTCAGCTGCCAACAACAGGAAACACTCGCCAAACCGTGGTGCGACAGAAGATAGAAGTTCAGTGGGGGAGAACACAGCCTCCGATTGGCTGTCAGACTCAACCAAGTTGTCATGCGACCAGTTGAGAATAACATTAAGTGAGCGCTCGCGGCAGAAATTCAATATCACATTCATTTTATGACGCTTCCAAAACGACACTACAGTTTAATACGGTAGCGTCACGGCATAATAAATAGGTCAATAAATAAGTAAAAAGATTAGTAGTGAGATAATGTCATAGTTAACCCCAAAGTTAACTTCTCTATCGTACATCATGTCTGATCTGTGCCGCCTTCCAGCTGCTGCTGAGGTGGGCTCAGTTAGTTTTTCTGACGCTCAGCTTATTTACAGTTTATGAGACATTCAGTATTAATCATTCAAATATTTACCAACAGAAGTGTAACCTGCCCCTCTCCTCCAAAACAATCAGACCTGATAATTCAATCCAGCACAAATGGTGATTAATGCAGTTGGATGCTAAAAACCTGTGTCTCGCTAACACTTGTCTGCAGACAGAGGATGTCCAGAGGGGCTGTTGTTCAAGATCAGCTTGTTTCTCTGAAAGGATCCATATGTTTAAAGACTTAAATCCTTCTGCTGAAACATTATAGTGTCATATAAAGAGACCAAATCTTAGAAACAAAAGGGACATAAAGAATCAGCTGGAAATGTTTAATATCCGATGTCTGGCCCTCGGCTGCTTCTGGAAAACTCTGAGCTCAAGTCATGACAGAGCTGAAGTGGAAACACATTACGATACTGATCACCTGCCAATGTGCGTAAAAAGCAGAACCAGTTCGATGCTTGGATCACATGTGACAAACATTTTTGAGCCAAGAGGTATGACTGTGACCGATAAAAGATTAACAGCTGATTAGAGCTACACCAAAATATATCAAGATGAATCACTTCGGCGTATGAATGAGTAAAATCAGTATCAAACATAAAATATATATATATATATATATATATATATATATATATATATATATATATATATATATATAAAATATAAGAATAAACTATATGATTTTTTTACGTCCCCTTTGCAAATCGGGAAGATAAATTCCAGACGAGCCACCAATAATTTTTGCAAATCAGGACCACATTTGAGTTTTCATCACAATGCCTCACATTAAAACGAGCTAAAGGTCCCAATGGCCGTTAGTCCATCAGGATGGGATTCCCAGCAAAACGCTTTCTAACTCCTTAGCCCTGATTTGTCAGAGGAGCTATGACCCCCAGGTACAGTGGCGCCAGGGTTCACCTCTGACCTGTGACCCCTGGGAGCCCACCCCTGAGCAGATTCTGACATTCTGATCTGGACTAATGATCCTGACAGCCTGTCAATTAGTCTCATGGTTCTATTTTTAGTTGTCACATGGATCTTTGAGAATTTATTTTTCTGGTTTTTGGAATTTTCCCTGCTTTCTGAACATCAAATAAAGGTTAAAATATTTACTTCCTGTTAATATACTGGTGCCACAACAACAAGACAATCAATGTTATTCTACTGTCATCCGTCAGTAGCTTCAATGTTGGGCGGATTTGTGTACAACACAAAGGTATTGACTGGTCATAGTTCGAAGAAACCTGAATTTGGCTTTACGCGATCCGATGACGTCAGCTCTGTAATGAATGACTACCGTTTTGGCTCCAAGGAGACCTGACCGGCTAAAACACTAACACCTGCTCCAGGACAAAGAGCTGCCGCAGAGACGGGCTGGGCGGATTTGGGTAATGAGACAGTCTGCAGGCAACGGTGTCATGTCAACACACTCGACTGGTTCCACCTCCTCCTCCGCCAGGTTGCCAAGATTTGCTCAGACTTACATCATGCTGTAACAGGTGATTATATTCTATCATCAATGACAAGAGTCAAAATAGTAATTAAGGTAACTTACTGACGAGCACCGTCTGTATTAAAGGTTGATATCCACTCATCTGTGTCACAGGGCTTAGTATTAAAAACAAAAACAAAGCTAAATGAGTCAGATGATGGAATAAGGTTACCGATATTCAGACTGGCTGAATATATGGCATGTTGGCTCATGAAGGCTCAAATTCATCCTGCACATCACTTTTCTGGTCTCAACAGCTTTTACTTTTTTTTTTACATTGTATGCTAAAATTATTCAGCTCGCCCAGTCCCAGCAGGTTTACAAAATGCCTTGGTTGAGCCTTTTTAAGTGGATTACTTCCTCTTCTGGTCTTCAATACTATATCTGTGTATTAAACTGGCACATCGCTGCTGAGCGCAGGGGATTTTCTATGTTTAAAATACACGCTTTGCCTATTCATCGCTCTGCTGCAAAGCAAATCAAGAGCTCCTTGAACCACTTGATTCAGGGAGCTCTTCGCTGCACTGCCAGTGCAAAAAGTTCCCGGGTTTAGTCCAGTGTAACATTAATTACCTGTGGGGGAGATGCAAGTCATCCCAGGTGAGAATGTGTGTGAGCAAAGCCCGTTGGAAAATTTTGTGTGTGAACAGATTTTTAATCTCACTGAGACTTTGCTGGTCAAATAAAATAAAAAAGAAGGGAAGGGAAACTAATTCAGCTGTGAGACAGGAAGATATCACACGTGTTCAGGTGCACGTGCACACACACACACACACACACACTCACACACACCCGTTGACCTTGACATGCACCTTCAGAGTTGAATGAGTTAGACAGAACTCAATGTAATAATGTCAAGGAAATCCACTGTTCAAAAAATTACTTTTTAAGTGGTTATATTGTATTGAACCAAAAACAATGGTTATCCGGAGGTTCCATACAGTGCAGCAGCCAAAGTGATCAGCTGCTGAGCCTGAGAAAAATCAATGAATTAAATCTATACTTAAGACTTTATTGAACATTAAGTGCCCTGAGCAGAGAGTCCTGAGTGACACAGGTCAGGTGTTGGCCTTTATGCAGGCGCTGTAAAACGTATTAATCTCCGCCGTGGCTGAGGTGAACTTCAGACAGTCAGAGTTCAACAGCTCTCCACCAGGAGAAATCAGGCCATGGTTTTATCTCAGTCTGCGTGATAGCTTCTCACAGGTGGCGTGATCTCTGACAGCGTGGGTGTGTGAAGGTCAACAGCTGGCAGACTTCCTGTCCTTCCACAAACACTGACCACACAACCCATCCACTGATGCGGCTTGACGCGACTAAACTCTGTGTCTGGCCAAATATGGCCTTGTCCTGAGCATATTGTTGTTGTTGTTGTTGTTGTTGTTGGTGGTGGTTTTTGGTGGACAAAACATTGAATTAATGTGGGGGCTCTGATTCATTTCAACCTTTTACCTCCTTTTACCTCTACCTTTTCCACTGCTGGGAACTTTGATTCCTCAACAGAGAAACAATTGAAAGTGGAATGTTTTCTTTTTTCTGCCATCTTAAGGGGATATCTGTTAAGGCTCGATAACAAATTCAAGTTCTGTAGTTCTTTGCAGTTCAACAGAAGAACTTGGGCTGTGTATGGGAGAAAAATGTGGCTGAGAAAGAAATATATATCAGCCAATTAGATCATGATCTGTTGGCTGATTTCTCTCTGATGTCGCTCTAATGAGACCGTGAGGAGAACAAATCGTTGCTCTGAGTCCTTCTACTACCAGGCTGCTGAACACAGACAATACACATTTTAAAACTGTTATTTTAGAGTTTTCAAGTACATATTTTACTAACTTATTCATAAGATATATTTTCTATCTTTACGGCTTTGTTGGGGTTGAATGCACGGACTGGGAAATCTAGGAATGAATTGGCCTTTTGAAATCCATGAAGTTGTCTGAACCTGAGCCTCCGCTCATACCAACTAACTTAAAACCCCAACCCTTAACATGTCAATGCTTCAATATTTAAAAAGAAAGTAAAGCGCAGTGGATACAAATATTGATCACTTGTTCAATCAATCAATTGTAAAGGAAGTCACCAACAAGGAAACATCATTGAATGGGAAACTTACCTTCATTTTTACTCTTGTCCCCTTCCTTGAGGATGCTGGCAGTCTGAAAGAGAGGCACATCAGACTTTGTGTTATTTGGTTCTCATCTACACGCATCGCTGCACCTATAAAAACCGTATGAACCACGGAAACTGATCTCGAAACAGTACATCCAGTGGTGGATCAAGCACTCAGATCCTCAGAGCACACTGGAAATAATCCACGACAAGTAAAACGTCTTGCTCAGGTGTTTTGTGGAGCAAATTTTGAGTCACTATTTCCTATTGAAAACTGCGACTGAACATGTTTAGGATATGACCCAGTAACAGCATGCATATGCTTAAGGGTAAGGGGCCAAGGATGGAGCCTTGGGAGACACCGTAGTTCAAGGGGGACACAGAGGAGGAGGCAATAACCACGGCTATGAAGAGAGTCAGCTTTGATAGGAAGGATTTCTTCTGGCATATTAAATAGCATGCAATGACTTACTAAGACTAAGGGTGAAACAACTTCTTTTTTTTTTTAAAGCATGCTTCAACGAAAGGTCTAATCGAAATTCAAATAGACCAATTTTCTATGAAATGCAAAATTACATAATTAGACAAAATTATGAATCAGATTCTCTTCTCTGTTTACAAACATGCATTACCCAATCATTTGTCATTTTATGGTAAATACAGCATATCTAAGTTATTAAGCTAAGATTTCAGAATAAAACATAACAACATGATTGAATGATTTCTTTTTTTTTTATAGTCTCCAGATAAACCCTGACGGTTTTTTAAATAGTTGGTCTATGTTAATGAGAAGGAGCGGTTTCTCAAAACAATGATGAAGCACTTAACCTTTCAGTTTATCACAAGCTTCAATTAACACGTTTGGCCTTATATAGTGGAGTAGATTGTATGAAGTGGCATCAAATAAATAACAGAGTACAGAACAAGTGCCTCAAATGTGTATTTAACAACTGGAATAAATGTACTTAATTTCTGTTCACCACTGAAAACATCAGAGCATATAGATGTTTTTATTTCCGTTTCACAGGTAGTGAGTTTTATCATCCACGTCTTTTCACAAGAACACAAGCTCTGATTCAGGAGCATCACTGTCTCATTCTATCTCTGGTCCTGGTTACCAACTAACTGCCTTTAGATGAGTCAGCTCTGTCAAGCTACAAACCAGCAGCTGAAGAGCAGAAGCCGAGTGACCTTCACAATTAAAGCACTGACGATACTCCACTGGCCAATGGTCATTATTAATAGCTAATACAATTCAATTACCACACAACTGTGTTTGTCCATACTGAGCGCAATCAAATAACCACTGTACTTCATGTAAACACACTATCCATAACATTATAACCAACCTGCCTGATATATGTTCTGACAACATTCTATCAGAATAAGCAAGAACTTTTATAAGTAATGGTGCTACAGTATCTGTTCTGTGGGATCAGACAATATGGGCTAATTGCCTAATATAGTCCAACCATTGCCGGGTACCATGTTAAAGAGGTAATATATGGAATACACTTTAGCGGTTATAGTACATTTTAAATGAACCGTCCTTGTACAGCACCTGTCTAATCTGACAGACGATCTTAAAGGCTTCCCAGCTCAATCCACCATTCCGGCCAATCCATACAATGTTACAATAAATAATAATCAATGTTAATAACCCCATCTGTTACTGGTTATAACGTTATGGTTGACTGATGTAAAACATGTCAAAATGGTGCTGTAATATTCCTCGCATGCAACAAACATATTAAAACATTCCTTCATTTCAGATGAGTCATCCAACTGCTCAAACGTGGATTCATTTTATTTTGAAAGGGCCAAACAGGCCTTTGTTTGTTTTGATCGTAAAAACTTGACGTGACGGATGTGCATCCCTGTGGGAGAGCTCTGTTCACCTCATGTGGCTGCTGTAACCGGCGAAGATATTGCGTGAGATTGCCTGGGTGGGAGCCTGATGGGCATCCAGCAGAGCGGAAGAGGATCAGGAGCTGCTTTCAATTTCCACGCGCTGAAAGCTCACGCGAGCCCTCATGCAGGAAGCTCATAAAGAAATCTCACATTTTAACTAATTCTCTCCCAAGATAACTTTTAGGCTGAGTTTAAAAAAATAACAACGATTGGGTGAGTTTTATTAGGTAGGTCTCAATTCGGGATAAAGTTAATCTAGGAAAAAACGGTCACTAAATCCGAAACAGTACATTTTATCATTTAATACCAATGTCCCTTTTACATCCGGTTTGGCGGGCCGCAATAAAGGAGGATGAAACCTAATTTAATTTGATTGTTACTCAATTATAACAACAGCATCGTGCATGAAATTAAATGAGCAGCCTATGGAGCATACATGTAACAGACTTGTAACTAAAAATTGTGAATAAAATATGAAGGAACCGAATTATAGCTCATATGAGTCTAGCCATACTGATTTAACGCCATAATTCCAACTAGCAACTAAAACATCAACCATCACATTAAAACCATCTGCCTGATATACTTTTAGTCTTTCTTTTGTAGCAAACCGGCTCTGTGGTGCACTGTGCGTTCTATCATAAACAAGATTACATTTATTTCAGTGTCAAGGTTTTACATTGTGATTTTCACTCTAAAGTTGAATTATCAAAAAAAGGTTCTTCTTTTTTGTTTAATAAACGATGCTTGATTTTTGAAGTCAGAGTGTAACATAGAATCTCAAATATAATGATCATGTTTCAATTTCTTTAAGAATCTGTATAATATCCACCTGTCATGCTTATGCTCTGAAAATTCGAGCTCACTTGAAATGCAAATCATGAATAGACGTAGCGCTGTTTACCTTTAAAGACCGGTGTATCAGATATTAATAACAGCAGTGATGTGGAGTCAGACTCACCTTGATCGTGGAAAGGTGAACCGCTGCCAGAAAGACTTGTATCAAACTGAAAACAAAGTTCATGGTTGGAATTCCGCACGATGAGTCTAGAAATCTCTGCGATCGTTGAATAATCTAATAAATAAAACAACTTCTTTCAAAAATAAAAAATAATTAAAAACAATTGCTGTTTTTTTTTGTCGCTATAGAGTATCCATATCTCCCATGCGCATATGGCACGTTCACGGTGCGCTCTGCTGGAGACCTTACATCCAATGAACACACGTCACAGACAAAGGCACGATGGTGGGCTCTAAAATCCTCGCAGGAGCTGCGATACTACAAAACCCACGGAATCGACGCGCCAACTTTACGCACCGGTGTCCCTCTTCACGCTCCGGGATCCCAGATCTGGACTCTGAGTGGAGCAGGTCTGAATAAAGTGATTCTCTCCTGCAGTACCTCCGTGAGGTTCTTATTATGTGACGAACTCGGCTTCGCTTCTCTGCAAAGTTCTATGGGGGATTGCTTGGTCCTGGTCTGCAGGGGTTCCGGTCTCTGGGGCGCTCTGTCTGCTCTTGGCGGGTGCTGCTGAAGTTCATTCCTTATTAAAGGTGGACGGGCATCAGACATGAGGCTTGGTTCAGCGGAGGAGGGGCTGCGACTGTCAGCCAATGAGAGGGAGAGAGAGAGAGTGTGTGTGTGTGTGTGTGTGTAAGTCTGTGTGAAGTGGTGTGTGTGCGTGAGGGGGTGTCCACGCACGTATTAATCTGACTGTATAGTCTGTATTGGTACGTTATCTTCATCATCATAGTCTCCACCCAGGAGCTTGTGTTCACACCACTGGCACTAAAATGATTTAACCACACTTGTCAAGGAGGTTTGTGACACCAGGAAAGAAGTCAGGATCTGGATAAACAGGCAGATCCAGGAACCTTTTGTATTTTCTTTGTCGTAAGGTGGAAGGAGAGCTTCCGTTTGTTATTTATGAAAGTACCTGACACATTTTTAAAGTAATTTGGTAGAAGGGCTTTTCACCTTTGACGTAGATCTGGAGAAAGGAGAATGGTTTTCGTTTTTTTCTTGCCTCTTGTCACTATTCAACGTACGCTGTAAAAAATAAATAAATATTTAATTAGAAATAAAATCGGATAATGTACATTCAAATACCGGCAGCTGTGGTTGTCAGAATTCTGCCAGAAAAATAGAACCTCTAACCACATAACTGTAAATGACCATAAAACACATGTAATGTCAACCGGTTTACATTTTTCATGGTAAATTACATAAAACATCAGTGAATTACAATAAATTCAGTCTTGTGGACTTTTCTTTAACCTAGAAATCAATATTATTCTCAAATACAGTATATCCAACACATATTTAGCCTCTTATTTCTCTAGCAATTTTGAATCGCTCTTGCTAACGTTAAAGTTGGTTATTTCAATTCAATACATTTAAAAAAAACAACAACATATTCTGACTGTAAATAGTGAAGTTATTTACAGTTTCCTAAAAAGCGCACCCTAGTCGATAAAATATTATTATACTATTATACTATTATATTAAAATACGTCATAAATAAGTTAGATCTCCTGGAGTCAATTCATGTGCGCCAAATTTGGACTAAATTGGATCAACGGTTGAGAAATGATAGCGCAAAAACGTTTGGGGATAAAGCTCCTCTTAGAGAGTAAATACCAACTAATACAGTAAAACTCAATACAGTTCTCAAGTTGATTCAAATGCACTAAATTTGAACTGAATACGATCAACGGTTGAGTTATTATGTCCCCAAAACTTCTGGAGATAAAGCTCTCCCTTTTGTCAGAAATATACAACTGACCTTTCCCAAAATCAAACCAGTTCTTTCTCTCACCAAGGTCTATGTGGGTATAACATTTGAGTAGGATCCATGAAAGAGTTTAGGAGTTATCAGGTTAACATGAAGGATATGTGGCAGAGTTTTCTTGGATATAATGACAACAACCCTGTGATACGAACCGATCAATCCTTTGAGGGACTGATTGTCCCATATGACAAAGACAGACAAAAACAGTAGGAATTTGGAGCCTGGGCTTCTGACATTGGACTTACTTAAAAACAGACGTCAAACTCTTCGTATTGGCAGCCCCATGGACCGTGATTGGGCATTTCCTCCATTCATGCAGCCGTTGCAGGAATTTGTCCACAAAGTATTCAAACTATTTATATATCCGTATTTGCATCGACTGCAGTTTTAGAATTCCAAATAATAATAATAATAATAATGTGATTAATGTATACTTTAATTTATCGCATAGACATGCAAGTTATTCACATGCAAGGGCCCGCTGTGAAACGCCCGGGGAGTAAATTGGGGCTTCAGGATCTTGCTCAAGGACCCTAAGACTTGTTGCCGATTGGGGGACGACCGCTCTACCCACTCAGCTAAAGCCACTGAACTAGCTTCTCCAGCGTAGAACTCTCCTTCTCCGGCATTGCTTGCATCTAGGCTGCATGTATGTTTGTTTGTACTATATGTCTTATCAACCAATGTCTTAAACTCAGTATTAAGCTCATGACATTTGTTGACTGAACTCTTTAACATAGTAGGAAACACAAAAGTGACCTACATCATAGAGGCATATTGGAAATCATGACATTTTGTGTTATGTAATTCAATTCTTCAAAAACTCATAATGTGCACCCACTACCGGCAGCAAACCGCAAGAGCTGGCTACTGCAGTTCACCACCAGCTCCTCCATGTTTAGCATCTTCTCCGCGCCACCTCCACACCACTTCTGTTCCTACTACAGTCCTGAGGACCCCTGGCTCCGTTACAGGGTTCAACTCAAAGCTCTGGGTCAGCTACACTCCGATCACAGTAGCCTCAAAAAGAAGCTCAGTTTTTCTCTTCATTCTTTCCAGAACTCAGGACATGAACCCTCTGGATCCAATCTTCACACATTATTATTCACCAGAAGTAAGATTTACTGAGGGAAGGCTGGTTTCAAACACTTGCTCATAAATATCCTTATAAAGACTTTCATCAGTGGTCCCAACCAAAGTCTTAGCCAAGGCATGTGTCAGCCATCTACACTCATGACTTTTCACACATGGCTCCAGCCATTATCCCCTTCCTGTTACAGGGACTCTCCTTCAGGGACAAAAAGAAACATTTCTGGGATTTTTCCATGCAGTTTGTAGCTGATGGTTTCCAACAAAGTGTTAATGCTAAACATTTCCAGTTCAGTCATCATTACCTCACAATGACTGACCACTGAAAACACTTTAGACTATGATGTGGTCTCTGACTAGAGCTAACTTGACCTCTGACGCCCTCTACAGGTATGGGCACACTGTCTCTTCAAGAGATGAAAAGTTATTCTTTAGGCTTTGTTTAAATCAGATTATAAAAAAGGTCATTCTCATTGTCTTTCTTGAATTTTGGACGGACTGGTTCTGCACTGATACATTTTTTACATGTTAATATATACAGCTTGTCAGATTCAATGCATCCCCTGCAAAAACCCAACAAGGCTGCGAGTGATTACATCTAGATATGAGGAGCTTTTTACCTGAAGTGGACTTTGTTAATTTGCATCCTGGTCAGAACATGCAGTCCTGACAACATTGTTTTATTGAGAGGAAATCTGAAGTAGATGGAGTACTGATCTAGGTTTAATACAATCCTCTTGAATCTATCTCCCTACCAGAGGTAGTGATCGTTCAACACTTTGTAGTGTCTTCTTAGAGAAATCCAGGAAGACATTTCAAAGTTAATATCATTCCACAATAACTCGGAACTAGTCTTTTCGGGTAGTCCGAGTTAAGATCGGCTTTCAAAAACCTGCCACAGTAAATACAGTCCTTTATTCATCACGTGAATAAACATGGTGACATCCTTCTCCCATCCATGAGCAACACTGGGAAAATCCGTTAGTACTTTCCCCCGCTGGTTGCATTTCCTCCATGGAGGTGCATGTGACGCAGCCAATGCAGGGTCAGGCTGGAAAGGGTCGGGGGCAAGTGGCTTAAGATGGTGATTGTAAAGGGTAGTGGTGATTTTTACATTTATATTGATTTTTACATTCACTAATCAGTGGGAAAGTTGTATTTGTATTATCACCACAAACATTTTAGAAAGTAATGAATCACCGAAATGTAGAACCAGCCGGAACCACTTCTCTTTGTCGGGACGAATCCCGGCTCCTTAAATAGATGTTGATTATTGTTGGCTGTAGATAGTGTGGCAATAATTTATATGACGAGGGGTTTGGTGGTTTGTGACCAATTAGGTAGTACTTTTATAAATTGAAAGGAAGCCCGACAACGGCAACTTGGGAGTTACACCCAAGGACCTAAAGGTATTCAACCATTGTAAGGACACGCATGTTCGTTATACTGATAGGCGAGAGATGTGGTTCCAATGAAAAGGTGACACTTTATTTTAAAATCTTATTAAAACATTTTTAAAGATGACTGTTACAACACTACTCAGAGAAAAGGGGAAAATTGTCTGATGACACAGGGCTGAGGCTTACCAGTGGGGAGATGGGTCAGTGACGGATGAGGGGGATCTCCAGAAAGAACCCCACCCCATCGCACGTGACAACCACACACACACTATGGTGACCAGGACATACACGGCACAGAGGAATTTGTTGGGTCTCTGTAGATAATTATATAAAGAGTTTGGTCTATGCCTGCAATTTCTGGAAAGCACCTTGAGACAACGGTTGTTGTTGATTGGTGCTATATAAATAAAGATTGATTGATAGGGAGAAGCCACCACCCAGGACACCAGCACCACCACCTCGGTCTCTCAGCAACTGCAGAGACTGAAAGGCACATTTGGGGGCTCAACCCCCCCCTACAAGTGCTAAGGATAATAAACCAAACAAATGGATAACAAGAATGATCTAAACAGGGGAATTCCAGTACATTGACCCCAAACTAACCCATTCCCAAAATACAACAAATATAAACGGAAAAGAAACAGAGTCAGGTTAAATCAAAAAGGGAAAATTAAATAAATCAGAAGGTGAACAATTAATTCCCACCAGGTTGACCACTCATACATTGGTCAACCCAATAGAAAGCAGCGCTATTAATGAACCCAACAGTTCAGCTGCGCTTACAATAATGAGCCTTCTTAGCAGCCAAGTTAAGCCATAGTCGAAGTAAGCTCCAGTATAATGACAACGGAATGGAATGATGCGATTCGGAAGGGCAAGGGCCTGCGTGCCAAAGAGCAAGAGAGCGTCAAGACGGCCACCTACCTCCCTTTATAGGATGGCTTCATTTGTTGATAGGCTAATGAACCCAAGATGACAATTGCAGTCGCAATTAAGTAGGACAAAGGCCTTTCGTCCTGCTACAATCGTTAGTAATGTTGAGTTGTGAATGGAGTCTAGATTCAGTGGTCTGGCGCTGCCAGCGTGCCTTTGGCAAGTATGTTAAAGATTGGTGAAGGTATTTCATGGTAGTTTAATTGCAGGAGTACAGCGCTGAAGGTCCAGGTGGAAAATCCACGGACCGCTATTGATCTGATATCATTAAAGATATCATTAAAAATATTCGTCTTTATTTTCCTTTTCTGTGCACCTCATGCTGTAGTACAAAGAATCGATATCGGATCGATATCAACGATATTAGGTTGTGTTGTACTCAGGCGATCGGACCACCGACCCTCTGATGTATGAAAGACAGTTCTACCTCCTGCACAACAGTCGACCCAATAGAACCGAATTCAGTGTTTAATCTGCATATAAATCTTTGGTTTTACCCAAAACTAAAAGGTCTTCTTATCAGAGACACAGAAGAAGAAGATGGCCAAAACCACCAGACTCCTGAGTGACTAGTCAAATACGGAATAAATGTTTTTAACCTATCCTAAACAATTAGTCGCAAAAACCTCAAGCAGTTCATCCCAGTTGTGGAAAATGATAATGAAAAATAGTTCTCAAGCTATGTGAACCGCAAATCATCACACAATTGAATACATGTGAGGCGTTCAAACGATAAGATACCATGGTGTCTGAAGGGTCACAAACCATTTAAATGTAATGAAAAGATTTTTTTTTTACAGTTTAATTCTTTATTTTTTAACTCATAAAATGAAAATTTCAGATTGTTTTTCGTGCGTAAATGTGAGTTTAAACCCATTTTACCATTCTAATGCTTTAATAACATGCTTGCATGCCGTGTTATAATGTGTATAATGAATTCTTAAGCTTCAATGAGGTTTACAACTCATTTAACTGGCTTCTATGAATCCAAACTGATCGAAGGGAGAAGATAATTTCCTGAATGTGTTAGCATGAAGACGTAAAAACAAAAAATTCCAAAATAAGTGAATACTTATCATTATTAACATGGAACAACAAGAACGTGTTTACACAGAGTGAATGCAGCTGAGACTGGAGATTGTCCTGTTTGTTGTTGTCAAGTTTGTGCTACAGGCAGGAAATACAAGGAGTTGTAGGACTGTTCCGTATTTAAGGATTTAATCATAGATCCTACATAAAAGAATCAAAACAGATGTGCATTCCAAGACAGGGAACCAGCATCCACCCTGAAAAACAAAACACCAGGAATAAACAAACACACCAGGAGTAAGACTTGGCCATGAGGTGTAATAATGAAGCAGCGGAGACGGGAAGGAACACAAAGTCCAAATACTCTGGATAGGAGGGATAACGAGACAGAAGAGACAATCCTGGGAATGAACAACTGAGGACTTTAGGTTTAGTTAGGAGGCTTGGCAAAGACAGACCCCCTTTGGAGGCCAGCGGCGAAGACAGAGCCTCTTTGGAGGTCGTTGGCAAAGAGTGAACTCCTTAAAAGAGGGTGAACTGGAGGTTAGTGATAGAGTAGCCGGTAGGGGAGTCAGCAGAACTTAAAAGCATCATGTTGCTGCAACATATAGAATCAGGATGACTGCAGCATGAACGTGGTGACTGGAGGGGTTAAAAGTAGCAAGTAGATGGTTGATGATGTCTGAATAGGGTTGCTAGTTGAAGTTTTGGCTGCGGGTCGGCGTGTCCGGCGTGTGCGGTCTTTTGCTGGAATTCATTGCACATCAGTGCACAACACATTTTGGCCTTACTCCACACTGGGGGCCGAACAGGCCTCAAATTGGCATTTTATAAAATTCTGAACAGAACAGAAAATATTCAAATTACAGATCAAATCAAAATGAGAAAAGCATAACCAATTCTATCAGCATATTTTCACAGAATAATTTCCGATGAAAATTTTTCCGCCAGGATGCTAGTGAAAATATGCTGATAGAATTGGTTATGCTTTTCTCATTTTGATTTGATCTGTAATTTGAATATTTTCTGTTCTGTTCAGAATTTTATAAAATGCCAATTTGAGGCCTGTTCGGCCCCCAGTGTGGAGTAAGGCCAAAATGTGTTGTGCACTGATGTGCAATGAATTCCAGCAAAAGACCGACTCAGAATGAATGATTTGAGAAGAAGGGTAAAGGAGACAGAGGACGCCAATCGGGACTGGACAGACAATCACAATGAAGGATAAACACATAACAGGCACTCGGTGAATCTGAAATGAGGAATCAGGTGAGTGACATGGATAAACAGACAACATGGAACATAGAATGACTGAAATGGAAACGTGAGATTGGAGATAAATGAAAAAATAACACAGGAACTGCTTTAACGTCGATCCCAAACAATGACAGGGCTGTTTTAATCCTTATTAATAGTTGCAGATATTTCAGATATTAATGATTTTGAAGTCAACGTCAACTTCGCGTTTTGATCTGTTCCCTGCCCTGGCCATTGCATTGGTTCATTCTATAAACACAGCCGAGCAGGAAGTGTCCTCCTCCTTTTAGCGCCTTGAACCAGTCGTCTCCAGCAGAGAATCCCTTGTTCCCATTCAGCTTTGACATACCATTCCATCACAGAGAAGCCTCACTGCTCCACTGGAGCCACTTCACATAGTCGTCATGGTTCCTGACCACTCGAGGCTCCTTGTGTCTCTGCAGCGACGTCCCCTGTCCTGCATGAGTTTCAAAGTGTTCACAAAGAGAAGAGGGCACCGGATTTCTAGGCAGGCTCTTTCTCGAGTGAAATTGTCCTTTCTGACTTAGAGAAACAAGAACTTGGTTTTTCCCTGTATTTGAAGGATTTGCAGTGAGACATAAAATAGTTTCTCTCTTACTTAGATGTACCCTCTGTGAAATAGGAAAACACGCCTTTGACCTTCATTTTCACGACTGAAACATTTTCAAGGCAGTAGATACAAATGTGTAATATAATGCATTATAATAACCCCTAACCATAACTCTAAAAGCTGAATGGAAAAATACATCAAATGATTAACCATCCTATAGCCTTCGGGTCAAATTTGACTCTTTTTTCCTCCTTGCAAATACGATTAATGACAACTACCTTCTTTTAATTGTGTGTGTTTTAATCAAAGTTATAGCATCAACTCTGACCCAGTAAGACAACGGAAGTCACTCTGTGCTCCCATTAGAAAGAAATGAAATTGTTTCAAAACAGTATTCTGAGTATTCTTCCCATTTTAACTTTTAAGTATAGCGTTGTTTTGCTTTTTTCTAAAAAACTAATAAAACAAATATTATTTTATACAAATGAAATTGATTGACCACACATAGCGAAATGGTGATCAAAGCCGGTGGCAATGAGTTGTAATAAAGTTGACTAAGAAGCGGAAAACAAATCATTTGCAGACAATTTATACCTTATACTTTCAAAAAAGTTGAACCCGATCAATTTTGACTCAGAAGGGGAAAAGTTACGTGGTCAACTGGAAGACAATACGAGGGTTAAATGAAAAAAATGCAAAAAAGACTCCAACACTGCTCAGCTTCACAACACTCACACTTGATGCGGCCAAACAACCAGAGCAGCGATGTGTATTATGGCGTGTGGCCGCTGTTGCTGCCGCACTGTAATCTATGCAAACATGAACTGACATCATGGAGTGTCAAACCGCATGTCAGTGTTCATTTACTTATTGATCTAAGGTGCTGGAGCACCATTACGGATCATGGCGGCCAACTTCAACCCCCCGAAAGTCAACTGGTGAATGAGTCGGTGTGTAAAATGCTGCTGGTCCATATCATTAAAATGTGTTCATTTCCTGCGACTAAAACATGATCATATAAGAGGAAAGTCAAAGCTGTATCTTTTTTCTCCATACAGGCGTCCCTATCTTCTGCCAGACACAGAACAGTCATCAGCTGTTTAATGAGGATCATAATTTTCATGATCTGCTGATTGCGACATGAGTGTGCCGGTTACCCACACGGGGAGGGAGTCGCCCCCCCCTCCCTCAGTTAAATGTCACTACATAAATTCTCAATTCCCTTTCCAATAGATTTCCAACATTTCTGAAAGTCTGTTTATGCTTTGTTACATTGGGGGATGGAGAGCAGATTGATAGATAGAAAGCACCCAGAGCGCAATCCTCCGCCAAGGCTCAACGTTACTAAAGATCGACATTATTGTGATTAGAGTCAACTAGATCACTTTACTTAAGAACATTTCATGCAGATTTTTCCTTCCATTTATGAGTTGTCAGCCTCTAAATTAACCAAAAACACCAACAAGCTCTGTCAGTATCTCTGAAATATTCTGGAACCGTTCATATCTCCTCACTCACTCTTTCTTCCACTGCTCTGATGTGATGTCACTGCTCCAACGGCTTCTTCTTCTTACTTCATTATTATTTCATTTCGCTTTAAATGCTGCAACACCGTCAATCAGACAAGCCAACGTTGGACTGTAAAGGTTAATTTATGAGTTATTGCAAAAATTCTCACAAAAGTACCCTAGTTTAAAATGCTCGAGACATACGTTATTATGATGTCATGTTGAGAGGTCATGATGTAACGTCACTGAAATGTAACCATTCCTAGAAAACGTTAAAACCTTTTACCTTGGTTAAATAAAGTTTCATTTGAAAAAAGCACAACCTCCTTGGTGGAGATAAAAATATTTTTCTTATTTAGCATAAACTGCAACATAATAAAATGGGGGGAAAAGTGAGGGGGTCTGAAAACTTTCCGAATACACTGTATGAGTCAAATGAAATTGCTCGCGGATTGAAGGACGATGGATATGAAGGACTCCTGCTTTAATCGATGTGACCTGGACGTGATCCACCGATGAATAACTGAGTATAAAGACGACTCTTTGTATCTTGTGTCTCACTTTGTGCCCAAATTATTAGCCTTTTTTTTTTCTATAATTATGGCTGTGTTAATGTAGTGGCTTGAATTCTGAAACAGACTCAGATCCTATAATATGTAAATAATTCAATATGTAAATACAAGTGCAGAGATGCGATTTCCATGAGTGTGCTTTACCTCCCTGCTCAAAGCCTCCATTCTTGTATCGAGAATATCAAAGAATTCCATATTTCAGCAGTTCGTTGGTGGAGGAGTTTGATTCCAGCGAGTTTATCCAGTGTCATTTCCAGTTTGTTGAATCTGGCTTCCATCCCTGATGGGGGTGGGCCCACATTGCAATAAGAGGTTCTTATATACATTATTGAAAGCAAATAAAAATTTTGAAAAGTATTTTGGTAGCATTGGGATTCAAACCCACGCCTATAAAGAGACTGGAGCCTTAAACCACTCACCCACATTAATTATCTACCCTATGAGACATATTTAGATTCTGGCAGGTTGACTGACCAAAACAGTAGTGTCCATTAAACTAATGGGCCTCCTTTTCTTTCGGAGAAACTTGTTGGTTCCGCTGTGCATTTAACCTTAAATAGGGAATTAAATCTACATCTCATGACATTTCAAATCTGACCATTGCATAAAATGATTTACTCATTATTACATGAAATGATTTAGTCTATTATGAGGCAATTAGCTATTGTTTATCATATATACAAAACATTAACATCACGTTCAGTATACGTTCATCTAGTTAGCGTCATCACCTGTTTTAACTGAGAGTCCAACATAAATTCATGGCTAACATTCACTCCCTTCACGTCCATATACAGAACTCTGAAGATATTTGCTTCACAGATTGGTAGAACTCACTTGTACTGTCCCTCAAGGTTCTGTTTTCGGACCCCACCTATTTTCTTTATATACTGTAGGTTGCCCCTTTGGTTGATTTTTCAAAAGTTTCTCATTCAGGAGACATGAAAACCGGCCTAAGGTCGTAGTGTCTGGACACGCTGAACAGTTGGGTTCGGACCCTCTTGACCCTCTAGCCTCTATTAATAATAATTCATCTGTTGGAGTCTTGTTTCGGCGACGTTTCAAAAATTCGACCAGAACATTAGTTCCAGTGTTTACGTCTAGCGTCTTTCAATTGGGCCTGATGGGTAAAGGAATATCTCTTTCCTCAAGACTTGGAGAGGGTGATCCATGAATTTTCCTTTTTTTTCTTTTTTTCTTTGAGTCTACGCTTGAATATTTGAATTCTGTTCTACCATTCTTTGTGGGCTTAAATCAGTCATCCATTCGGCGCTCCTTCAAAGCGCTGCTGCTCGCCTCCTGACTGAAAGTTAATACAGTGACCAATTTACATCTGCTCTGCGCCCCTTCTTCTGGCTCCTTCTCTCTTATAGGATCAATTTTTTTAAAATTTTGTTGTTGGCACTGCCTTTATTATTGTTCACACTCCAGCTAGACCTCTGAGGTCAACTAATCAGCTGTTCCTTAATGAGTCCAAAGCTAAGCATAAACTGTAGGGTGAATGAGCAGCAGCTGCCCCTAACCCGTGGAACCGTTTACCACCTCAAATTAGATCTGCCCCCGCTCTTAGATTTTTTAAATTGTTGTTGAAGACCGATGTCTTTTCTTTACCTTCAAGATGAGGATGTTATTATCCCAACAAATGTTCTTATTATTATAATGATGTATTATTTCTACCTTGGTGTACCTTTTTACTCTGTGTGTTTGTACTTTAGATAAACTCCCTTTGGTAGGGTCATTTATTGCTGCAAAATTAGTTGGACCAACCCTCTTAAATAAAGTTGAAACTATAGCAAGTAACTCATTCGAATCACCCCCGATAAATTATAGTGAGCCAGTCAAGGTATGCTAAGTTAAACCAACCGGTGGAAACACTTTCTGTGATATTCTAAAGTTCATTCAAAGAGATATTTTTTTGAAGCATCGTAGGTTTAGCCAAGTGAGCATGTGGCTTTGCGTCACAACCCCATGCTTGAGGAAACCCTTGTGAGTAATGCTTTAAGACACGCAGTCAGTGTTCCATGTACATGCATCATCTGCTCGCGGCTGGATCTTTATCTCTTGAGAGCACCTAAAAACCATATTTGGACATTTCAAATGTGATCAAACCCAGATTACTAATACAAATGTATACACCTGTGCAACACCTCTGATTTCCCATGCCCTCATTTCATCCCTCATCCCCAACATTTTCCTTCCCCCCTAAATTACTCACTAGCACTCTCACAATGCACGCACAGACACAGAAACATACACGCACGTACAGACATGTACACACACTCAATCACACACCCACACACATGCACTCACAGACACAAAAACACAGACACACGTACACACACACACACACACAGACACACACACACACACACGCAAACATGCAAACACACACACACACACACAGACAGACACACACACAGACACACACACACTTGCACTCACAGAAACACACACACAGACACACACAGACACACACACACCACTTGACTCTGCCGTCTCTTGCGTGTTTGGAAGTGACTCAAAGTCTGCCCTTCTATGAAATGTCATTTAGAGTTAATGAGTGAACCTACAGTGAGGGTCACGAGGAGGCTGCAATGTTGAACTGCTGCTCCTTGACCTGCAAGACGGTTCCCCACCTCTCTGTTGGTTTCAGGTCTGTATCAAGATCCTTTTCAAGGACTTTAATCTCAACTTGTCTGCTCTTCACATTGTTGCGTCTCTCAGGGGCCTGATACTGCCCTGACTTGTAGACGAGGCATCAGTCCAGGCTTCTGTATCCTCAGACGCCTGATACACTGTACCAACTGCGTTCATAAATCTGTGATAAGTTACTGTACAACAAGTCAGGCTGATATCACTGATCCATGACAGAGTGTAAGGCAGTTCTTCTAAACTTTACAAGCATGAAGGTCAGCTCTGCACTGTGTTAGCAGCCTCGAGACACGTATGCCCTGCCCCTAAACCTTCCTCTCCTATAACTCTGAGGGTCAGGCTGAGGGCCTCTCACTTGCTGTCTGACAAAATATTTAGTCTGGATCGAACTTGGAAGGGAGTCATCGTGATAACATGCTCACAAACAGAGGCTGGAAAACTGCAAACTCCATATTCATGCTGCATAACGGGAGTGGACGGGGAACACAGAATGTGATGTAATCTAATCTGCAAGGATGAGGAGGACACCGACACACTCTTTGAGTTTTCAAATCTGTAGCATTTAATTGAAGAATAACAATGCCAGTATTAGATCCTCCCTGAGCTTTCTGCTGATGCCAACAGAATCCGGTTGACCCCCAGGGGTCCCTGAGCTTAATGGCCAGTCCTACTGTCCTCATCCCAAACACATTCGTGGAACTGTTCAATTCCACGATGACAGTTTTCCTAGTTGATTATGGCACAAACATGTTATCATACTAGTAGGGTGATGGGAGTTGACACGTCTTCCTGTAGTATATTATGCTCAACCAAAACACGTGAAGGTCATAAAAGTGGGGGAAAAAATGGTTGTAATAACTAAAAACCACCCTTGCAAGCAGATAGATCTCAATTTTGTTATTATTATCAAATAGGTAATTATAATATTTTCTATCTATCCCCAGTTTGTGTCAATCTGCACATGTGAAAATAAAACACAGTATCTAATCTATCATTTTTTAAATTTGGACAGTGTGACCGCCATTCATTCAAACAGCACACCTTTGCTGTCTGAGGCAGGTCCTTTTTCTTACCAGCCGTTGTTACCGCTAAAAAAAGCAAGCATTTTCGCTCTTTAATAGCTGCTGAAATGAGAACCATGGGAAATGATGGGGAATATGATGTCAGGATCTTTACCAAAGTAATAGATTGCAGAATTACACTAATAGCAGCTAAAATAGCCTGGAGTCACCGGCCTCTGACAGAGTAAAGGCGCTATCTATAAAGGTCATGTAAATCTATCAATCAATCAAAGACACTTTTGTATTCTGGCGCCAATTCACAACAACTGTTTTCTCAAGGTGCTTGCCAGAAAGAGCAGGTTACCCCCAACACTTTATTCTATTATGTACCGTTCCTACATAAATTAAATGTATTATTATTATTATTATTATATATCCACATTTGATCACTTCAAAGACCCTTAACAGAAATGATTTCAAATAAAAAGCTAAAATTGTGGGGCAGTTCGGTCTTTTTTTTTTTTTTTTTACCTTGAACTGTGTTATCAGGGGCTGAGAACAGAAATTCTTATCCAAATGGGCCCAAAACTCTATTCTTTTGATAGTGCCACTCTTTTCATCTCCACAAGCGATGATGTCACATACTCGCGTCACTAATGGCTGCTACGATTTCAGCCAAACAGCCATTTTTGGACAGGACAACACCAACAAAACCAACAACAAAAAACATTGTTGGACCATCTCATTTTTTTCTTGCTGTAGATTCTGCTTGATTTATTTACACTCCTCCTACAAAAATGTTGGCTTTCTGAGTGTCTTGATCAGTCTTTGTCTGTGGTATTGATTTTCAAAAGTTACTCCGTCACCTACCGGCTTGGCATACAAGCTGCAGCGTTTTCAGTCTCTGATGAGGAGCTGTAGAGGAAGACCAAGAGCCCGAGTATGGTGCTGGAGATCAAACACAGATGCTTAGGATGGCTTTGAAATTTCCTCGGAATGGGCCTGAACCACTGTCTTCCTTGACAGATATGTACTCCACCTGGAAAATGCAACGCATGTACGGATTTACACAACCTGCCAGTAAACTGTGAAAACAGAGCTGAAGGAGACGGGTCTGGTATGACATCTAGCCAAGACCAGCCCAGATGCAGTCAGATGCCTTATGGCCACACAGTGACAAAGAGGACTTAACAATGGTACGATATGTAATACATTATAAATAAATGCATAATGTGATTACATGAACGCAACTTGAGATTATATAAAGATTTTATGAATTTATTGATGCAGTTCTGAGGGCCCATATGGCTTTGAATGTGACATCTGTGCACTATAGTGTCTGTCTGCTGAATGAAAGCAGATCATTGAGCTTGTGATAGATCATATGCGTCATAAAGATAAGTTAAGCTGCCATAGAGATATAAAATCAGACCCAAAGACTTAGGAACACTAAAATGTTATGTCTGGCAAATTTTGTTTGTTTAAAGAGTTTCTCACATTTTTATTTTACATCTCTGTAAGGAGTTCAAACCAGATAAGATCCAGTCAAGAGCTCTGTGGAAACAGAATCCGGTTTCAAAAATTCCAAAGAAGTTTTTACTGTCACCTAGTTTACAATGTGGACTCTATCCGAAAGGTTCCTCCACATGGATCCCTTTGTGTCCATCGAGTCAGTAAGGGGTAAAAGTTTCTGCCTGAGTTTCTGTTACTATCACTCCACTATGCAACTGTTTGAATCATAATACATTTTACAAGTTATTACTACCAGTACTTTTTCTTTTTTTTTAATGAAATGACTGTAAATATAATCAAACCTTAATTAAATTTTGCTGTGTATCATATATATCATATTTAATATATCTATAGGTGTCATATAATGTGTCTGTAATTCTATTATCTTGACTTTTTCTTGGTTTAATCTGTTTTGGTTCTTTAGTTTTATTCTCATTATCCTGCACTGTGTTTCCTGTTTTACTTTGAACATACATTCATGTACTTTGTGTACATTCATGTAGTTCTGTTAATCTTTACTTCCTGTATTGCTTCTTTGTGGTCTGTTTTCCCCCTTTTTTCCTCCTTCTGTTTTTGCATTTCATTTCTTAAGGTTCCTGTCTATGTTTAGTCATTGTATGTTTCACTTGTTTTCATTCTCCCTCTGTGTCTGTCTCTCCTGTGTTGTTTCTATTCTCATGTGGTATTATTCATCTTGTTCACCTGTGTTCCTCCTCCACCTGTGTCTCTCTATCTTCCCTGCCAGTTTGTCGTTGATGTCTCATCGTCACAGGTCCCAGACATTTCTCTAGAGCTTACCCATGTAAGTTTCTCTATGTGTATGGACTTTGTTTATGCTTTTTGTATTTACATCAGCCTCACCGACGTTGACCACCAATCATTGGACTGATCTTGGTTTTGACCCCCTGTCCCCTGTTTGTTGAATTTTTTTTCATAATCATAAATCATCAAAAATGCATCTCCTCAGCCTCTGCATCCATTGTGTGTGGGCACCTGGGTCCTTCAAGCATGCAGAGCATCTCTGCACTCTGTGTTTATATATATATATTGAATTTGATAAAGTGACATGGTGCATGAGAGTATCTAGTGTAAACTCAAACAATTGTCTTGTGATTCAAGGCACCCATGTAAGGGACTGAAGCCTGTTTGTACCACTCACAACAGTGTAAACTGTTGTGAGTGGTACAGCTAAGTAGCTACGTTGCCGTAGTAGTGCTACTACTATGCCACATGTCATAAACACTTTGTACAATAGAGCAAATGTATTTCAGACAAAACATGTCTACACGTCAACATCGCAAACTGGTAAACAGGAATTAAAAAGGACATGGCTAATCATTTCCATATGACATTTAGGGATACTCAAATAATTGCAAGAGTGGTAATGAGTAAAATAAACTAGCCCGATGCTGTTATCCCCGACAGAAAGGGTATATCCCTGAAAAGTCCCCAATCCCTTTTACAAGCAATCCCCCTGATTGAACCCCTCTAATTAAAGGTGAAGTTATGTCCATAGTAATTTAAGAAAAAAAGCTCCCTGAAGTAAGTAAAATATAAAGTATTACATTAAAATGTGGTTAAAATATGACATAAACAAGATAGATCTCCACGAGTCAATTAATACACACCACAATTGGATCAATGGTTTAGAAATTATGGGCCGGAAATGTTTGGGGAGGTCCCTTCCCCTAGTATCAGAAATATACAAATGACCTTTGCCAAAATCACTACAGTTCGAACTCACACTAAGGTATATGTAAGTCTAAAATTTGAAAACGATCCATGTATTAGTTTTTGAGTTATAATGTTAACACAAAGGATCTGTGGCGAAGGCTACTGCCAGCGGATCAATATCCCTGAAAAGCCCCTGAAATGTCAGGATATTATATTATTTTTGAGGTCAAGCTGAACTTCCGCTTGAGCTTGAAATTTCAGGTTCTTGGGTGCACACAAGGAAAAAGCAGTTTTTCAAACTCTACTACATTACAAGCCATGAGATTACAGCATTGACTATGAACATTCCAGGATCTTATCTATAAATAGATAAAAACAGATTATTGGTCCCTCCTCACTTACAGGACAGACAGACCAGATTGTTGATGATCACTATAACCAGTGATTTAATGTAAAGCAAAGTGATACACTACATCTAAGGGGTTGAAAATTGAAGTGATCGCCCAGATTCCATCCCTACAGTCAAATACAGAAAGAAAGACTGCATCAAAAGCTCTCTTTCTAATGAATAAAGGACGACTGAGACTGGTATCAGTTTCAGCTTTGCTGAAACTATGACATCATGGACATGGAAAGAGAATTTATTTCTATTGGTGAATTGGTGACACTTAACACTCACAGCTGGTATGTGCATGTTGCAACACTCTGCTCTAAACTCCAACAGCGAATGAACTTTCTATGCAGATTCAGGGCTTACAGAACGTAGCAGGATGTCAAGCCACAGACCGCCCCAAAGATCATGGGCGTTAATAAACTTCCCATCCGTCCAGTTGATCTGTGAGCAGTCTGTTCTCGGACAGGCACAGAAAGTTATGTACGAACCAACTCAAAATATCTATCCAGAGTTCCAACTCCTACCTTCTGGCAGGAGATTTAGGTTCCCCCACATGCAGCCTGATCCGCTATAAGCTTTCATTCCTTCTCTATCTAACAATTAAGCTCCCTAACAGCTACTTCTGGGTCAGGTCCAGTCTGGTATGCAATATATCCATTATGCAATATGTCCATTAGAGATCTAATATCTAAAATAGTTTCAAGATGGCAGCGTGTCTAGAAGCAGCGGCCCGGTGTTCTTCCTGTTTTGGCAAATGTTTAGTTTTTAATGCGTCCTTTTTGTTTATCTTTGCTAGTACGGTAGCTGGCACGTATGTCCAGTACAGCAGAGGTGACCTACTAATGGCTGCGGGCTTTTATCCATGCATAAAGGACAACAACAACTGGGACTTCATACCCCCGAGATTCGGCCCTCTCCCTGCATGCCGAGTTCATCATCCCCCCAGTAAGATGCCCGGGGAGTTCAGATTGGTTACTATCACAGCTGTTTATGTACCCCAACAAGCTAACGCCATATTAGCCATGGAGACCAGCAAGCACTAGTCGGCCTACCCAGATAGAATTGTGATAGCGGCAGGGGACTATATTCATACGAATTTGAAGTCTGTCCTGCCGAAATTCCATAAAAATGTGAATTTCCCTACAAGAGAAAAAACACTTTGGATCAGATCTACTGCAACATTCCACATGCATTTAAAGCCTCCCCCCTGTCACATCTGGGACCCTCAGACCATCTTTCTCTGTCCCTGATCCCAGCGTATAAATCTCTCAGCTTTAGACAGAGGCCAACCATGAAGACAGTGAAAGTATGGACTGAGGAAGCCACCTCAGCCATGCAGGACTGCTTTGAGGACACAGCCTGGGATGTTTTCGCTGAGGGGACAGACTTGGAGGGATATTCATCAGCTGTCCTCTCATGCATCAACTTCTGTGCTGAGACTGTTTCAGAGACCAAAACTGTTAAAGTGCTCCCCAACCAGAAACCGTGGTTCAACAGCAAGTTGAGGACCCTGCTCAGGACAAGGGACTCTGTGTTCGAGTCTGGGGACCTGCAGGCCTACAAAGCAGCACGGTGAATCCTAAGGAGAGGCATCACTGAGGCCAAACGCAGGTACAAGCAGCAATTGTAATGAAATGTATTATTATTATTATTATTATTCATTGAGGAGCACTTTAACAGCAACAACTCCAGAAGCATGTGGTAGGGGATAAAGACTCTGACTGGCTACAAGGACAACTACATGGCCGCTAACACCTCTGACCGTACACTGCCAGACTCCCCCAACCACTTCTTTTCCCGCTTCGACCGCTGGACTGCTGCTGACAAACATCTGGCACTACTAGGGAAGGACAGCGCCATACAGCTGGACCAACATCAGGTCAGATCCACCCTGCGTAGAGTCAACACAAGGAAAGCATCTGGTCCAGACGGAGTCACGGGCAGAATCCTCAAGGCGACCAGCTAGCAGGAGTTTTCACCACCAGCAACGCGGTCAACATAGCCCTCCATACAGTCCTCACTCACCTGGATCAGGTTAACACCTATGTGAGAGTGCTGTTTGTGGATTTCAGTTTGGCCTTCAACATAGTTATCCCCAACAAGCTGGTCCACAAACTGAGCAACCTGTGCTTAGGCGGTTCTCTGTGCACTTGGATACTGGATTTCATCAGCAACATACCCCAAAACATCAGGATAGGAGTCCGCACATCATCCACTCTCATCCTGAACACTGGCACACCACAGGGATGTGTCCTCAGCCCCCTCCTCTACTCCCTCTTCACCCATGACCGCTCCCCCATTCACCCTACCAACACCATTGTGAAATTCGCTGATGACATGACCATAGTAGGACTGATTACGAGTAACAATAAGTCAGCCTACAGGGAGGAGGTCCAGCATCTGACAGAATGGTGTTCGGACAATAACCTGGACTTAAACACTCCAAAGACCAAGGAACTGAGGACTTTAAGAAGTCCAACCGCACAGAGCACTCTGCCCTCTGCCCTCTATCTACATGGGGAGGTAGTAGAGAGGGTACAGAGCTTCATGTTCCTTTGTGTGCACATCTCGGCCGACCTCACCTCTACCACACACATCTCCCACCAGGTGGGAAAGGCCCAACAGAGGCTTTACTTCCTCAGGAAGTTAAGGTACACTCAACTCCCCCACCACCTGTTGCGCAACTACTACCGGTCGGCGATAGAGAGCCTCCAGACCTACTGCTGGAAGGTGTGGTTCTCCAGCTGCACCTCACAGGACAGGAAGGACTTGCCGCGGTTGGTGAGGGCAGTGGAGCGCGTCATCGGGACATCACTACCCCCCCTCGGAGGCATTTACACTGGCCGACTACAACAGAAGGCCATCAGTATTGTCGAGGACCCCACTCACCCTGGACACTACCTGTTCTCCTCCCTGCCCTCTGTGAAGAGATATAGAGCTATCAGATCAAGAACAAACAGACTGAAGAACAGTTTCTTCCCCCAGGCAGTGAAATTCACAACCACCCATTCCCACTCACATTAATGCCATACTATACATAACACTTTGTAAAACCTTGTATATACTTCTCGTGTTCGACTACCTCGTTTTTTTCCTCTATATTTTATTAATATTTCTGCAATTCATCTGTTATATTTTGATGCCGCTGTTTTATTTTAGTTTCTTGATTGATTTTGCCATAACTGGAGTTGCCAAACGGTGTTTCATTTTTTTTCTTAAACAATGACAATACAGCTATTCTATTCTATTCTATTCTATTCTATTCTATTCTATTCTATTCTATTCTATTCTATTCTATTCTATTCTATTCTAGTCTATAATTAGATGTGATAGATGTCAATATTAGATGTGCAATATAAAATCAACAATTGAGTTCCAGAACAAAATTCCCTTCAGGCACAATAAAAGTATGTAATATATCTACTTATCTTTTACTCTATAAATTCCCTGTGATGAATCTTCGACAAGGGTGTTCTTCTCACCCAATATCGGCTGATATAGTTCCCAGCCTAATCTGGTGAACGTGGACCTTTATGTAGGGAGTTTAGAAGTTCCCTCCTCCCACAGTCCAGAAACGTACATTATAGGTACGTATAAGACTCTAAATTGCCAGTATGTGTAGCGAGTGAGTGTGTCTCTGTAATTGTCCAGGGAATATCTGACAAATGAAAGCTTGGACAGTGTAAAACCCCCAGGAAGTCACAGTGAAAGTTAAAAAGCCCATGTGATGCTGTGATTTAGTCTAATCCTAAGTGTCATTGAAGGCATAATATGAAAGCTTTCAGTAACCAGTCGTCTTTGGAATACCTGCACATTTGCTCTTACAGGATATAAAAGCTCGGCCCCTTTTGTCTCTCTGTTCTTTTGTTTTGTTTACACATTACACAACTTAGATTCCACAACACTTCTACACACCCACATCCACATAACTGAAATTACTTACTGACACGTTCCACATTCCTACTAACTTTAAGAGCGACTTAACTGTGTCCCGAGAAGCTGGGGATATTAGGAAATGGTGGTCACCGCATCCGCTGCCATGTCCGCTATCGCAAATCACAGTAGTTTTGTTAATGCAATAAGTCAAAAATGGTGTTATGGATGATTTTTAAATTATATATCCCCCATAAACCTTATTTTGCCATAAGTTTTCGAGCCATGATTTCCCAACTGTCGGTCCGATATTTCCTTCTATCTTGTATCATGTTTTACTCTAATAGTTCATATTTTAATCATTAGGAGGCGCTATTTCGTAAAAAAACAATGTTTATCAGGCATAAGTACTTTTAAATTTAGGAGTTCAATCAGAGGGATTGCTTGTACAACTCAGGCGTTTAGGAGCTCTTTGGGGAAATACCCTTGCTGTGGGGGACGGTCTATGGTTATCATTGTTAGAAAACAGCTTAGAAATTGTGCTTGAATGTTGATAGAATCTTGAGACGTCCTTATGCTCATAAGATCGAAGATTGAATGATTATCTCACAGCCGCCTACTAGATTATCAGTAATTTCAAATATGGTTTTGGTTTGTTATCACTGGAAGAATGGACCTGGAGATAGACTCAGAGATGAACAGTTGCCTTTGAAGAAGGGAACTACTTTGCTCAATAAGGGAGGAATGCGTGAGAGGAGGTGGGGCATGTGTTGGTGTTTGGATCCAGATGGAAATTGATCCGTCCTTGCAGTGGGAGTTGAAGTTGTGGGGCCAGTAAAGGTAAAGATACCTCTAAGTTGCTGAACAATCTAGCTGCGGAATGGTTGCAGAGCTGCGGTTCTTGTTCTGCTGATGATGAATGAATTGGAGACAGGTGTGGAACCAGGCCACAGTTGCATATGCTCACAAACGGCGAGACAGAAGAGGAGGGGAAAATCTGTCTATCTGTCTGTCTGTCTGTCTGTCCATCCCCCTCTCCCTCTCTCTCTCTCTCTGTCTATCTCTCTCTCTCTGTCTATCTATCAATTAAAATCCTCACGTTGGTTAAAAATCTTAATATAATGACAGTAGAAAATTACTTTAGTAAATAGTATATTGGGGCAGTTTAACAACGCGGAGGATTGTGTCATCGAAGAGGATGTGATTAAAGCTTGATAAGGTAAAGCACACTTGTTACAGCTGTCAGTAGAGCGTGTTAGAGGAAAATAAATAAAGTAAGTACACTCAAATGTTTGGGCTAGATGACACAACTGTGGCGTACGCCTCAGTGGACAGACGGAAAAAAACAGCTCAAACTTCTCAGAAAATTATGGACTACATGTTACATTACCATGTTTTATTTTACCATGCTTCGGTCAGTTGGTCTCTGTGACTCAGCATCCTGCCCGCTCATCCGCTCTGAGCCTGTGGGATCCAGCAGGGTGGTCCACTCTCCCACCAGGGCCCAGACAGACAGGGATGATGTCTGTCTGGTGTCCGGCTCCATGGATCTGCCTGAGGCAACACAGCAATACAGGGACGGTCTATGAGCACCCTATTCTACACACATACACACAAGCGCACACATATACATTTCATACACTCCTATATTGCCAACAGTTGACAGTCACTCTATATGTGAACCTCTGTTCGACCGTTGTGTAATAAAAACTAGGATTGATTTATTACATCTAAGGTGTTTCAGTCGACTACTACTATACTATACTATTACTATTACTGCAGCTGTGGTTCTTTATTTTGTCGGAGAGGACTTCTGATGTAATACCTATCATGGAGCAGATGTCCGTCTGGTGCAGTGGAACTGTTGTCATTGTAACCCTGAATGATATTCATTCATTCATTCATTCATTTATTAACTGGGTTTAATACATCAAAGGCTTTCTGTGTTTTCTGTGTGCTTTAGGGTGCAGCATTCAGGACTGTGAATACAATTCACTATACTTATTATTCTCTTATTCACTGGTTTCTGCTGAGCATGTTTTCCTGTGTATATAGTATCTAGTCTCACAGTCTTTATAAATATAATTATAACTGGAAAAGGTCTCACTATAGGTTTGGGAAAGATTCATGCAGGTTTCTCCATTAATGTCTGAGTTACTAATGTCTGAGTTACTAACGGTGTCTAAAGATATCTACAACTCCGTCGCCGGTCGTCTCTTGCACCTGTCACTTCAGCGTCTCTGTAAATGTGCTGAAGAACTTTACAGCGTCTGTAAAGTCCTTTAGCACATTATGCTGAAAGAAGTAAAGCGGTCTCTGATAACATGGTGTCAAAACACAGAGTGAAATCACAGAGCTTTTTAAATGACAAAAAACGCAGCTACACAATATAAGACTAGTGGTTTTAATGTTATGGCTGATCACTGTGGGCAGATTCTGTAAACTGTAGATCTGAAAGTGAGTGTGTATGGTTGTTTGTTTATATGTGTTGGCCCTGTGATGAGCTGCTGACTTGTCCAATGTCAGCTGTGATTGGTTCCATTCCCTTGTGACCTTAAGCAGGACAAAAATGTTGCAGAAAAAGGACGGATGAATGAAGATAACGCATGAACGATATACCAGAGGCATGTGATGCTTACTTGATGTCATTACTGCCTTATTGGCACAATTACTTTAATGATTTAATTTCATTAGTATTATTTAGTGGCAGAGTCGACAGTTTTCAACAGCATGGCCAGTATGAGTCCAGTCACTTTGGTGCTGCACAGAAATATTGATATTAAAAAATGTTTCTTTTTGGCACAATCCACTCTAGGAAATCTGTGTTTACCAATATATTAATATAATATCTGTAACCTCTGTAACAAATCGTGTTTCACAAGAGTGGTTTCTTTACTCTGCAGCCTGTTTGATAGACCTGCTGCAGTCTGAGAGTAAGCCCGGAGCTACGAGCCATTCACATGATGGGGGAGTGTTAAAAACAATGTGTGTGAGCAACTCGTGAAAATCCCTTCCCCAGTTTGCAGGAGCAGTAGCGTATGAATATGTAACACACACACCTGCAGGACCCCTCTCGACTAAAGGTTAAAGACATTATTTATGCATGCTTAAAGGAACAGGAGACCTCAAAAATGGGAATTTACTGTTTGAGATACCACAAAGCGGGATGCATTGGGAACCTCTTCTTTTGACCTTGAAGAAAACATAGAGAATGCAGGTGGAGGCTGCAGATGAAGAAGGAAGCTTATCTGCTGAGTCATGGTAATGCTTTGATGGCTTGGGAAAACTGCAAAAGACAAAACTTGCTGATTGTGTAAATGTACTCCTCTCACCCAGAACAACATTGACACGACACAGTTCAACATTTGCACACCATTCTTGATGAGATTGTCTTTGCCACCTGCATGTGATTCATTTAGAGAAATACCAGTGAATTAACTGGACTTATGCTGTCGTCCCCGACGGTCAGGGTATATCCCTGTAAAAAATATCCTATCCCCTTCGCTGTACAAGCAATCATTATGATTGAACCCCTCAAATTAAATTTAAAGTGATGTCAACTGTATTTT
Organism: Lophius americanus; assembly: GCA_037951165.1. Lineage (NCBI taxonomy): Eukaryota > Metazoa > Chordata > Actinopteri > Lophiiformes > Lophiidae > Lophius > Lophius americanus. The sequence goes on from JBBDHG010000003.1 coordinate 14,135,449, forward strand.
TTTTTTATAGAAAAAGATCCCCGAACAGAGTGAAATATGAATCATAAGATTACAACATAATATAAACAGGATAGACCTCCTCAAGGTTGATTCACACGCACCAAATGTCTATATGTGTAAAACATTTGAAAATGATACAAGTGCAATAGTTTTTGAGTTACATTATATCCAAAGAACAGTGTTTGTTCATGTAGTGCTAATATAACTACTAATGATGAGTGAAAATATGAACTATCAGAGTTAACCATGATATATGCGAGATCGATCTCGAGTCGTTTTATATACACCAAATTTGGACTAAATCGGACCAACGGTTAAGAAATTATGACCGGAAACATTTGGAAATAAAACTCCCCCTAATGTTGCATATATACATTTAAACATTCCCAAAATCACTCCAATTCTTCCCTCCACTCAGGACTAAAACATTGAAAACGATCCATGATATGCTTCTTGTGTTATCGCGTTAAAACGAAGCCTCTGTGCAGGTGATGACGATTTCATAATATCCCCTACTTTTCCGGGACGTAACAAGGGTCAGTCCTCGGCTTCAGGAGCAACAATAAAGATTTCATCCTGGCTGTGGAATGGGGGACCAACTTTTTGCTCTTGCCCATCTGGTATGGGAGCTTAGAATCTTAGATCTCTTGCAGATTGTGTGATTCTATTGGCCAGAGTGGAGCCAGTTGAGTGGTCCAACTGTGATGAGACCTTGGGTAGAACAAGAACTCACTGGAGGGATTGTATATCCCATCTGGCCTAAGAATGCCTCAGCTTCCCCCAGAATGAGCCTGAGAGCGTTGATGGAGATTGGGACATCTGGAATACCCTTCTTGGCCTGCTGCCACCACAACCAGCCGACAGATAAGTGGAGACAAATGGAGTGGACTGGACAAATAAATTTGGCAAATGTAACAGAAAGCAGAAAGCAACAAATTAGTTTTCAGGGCAAACATCACAACGGATTTCTTCTTGTAAAGAGATATAACAAGCAGATCCGCTGAGAGAGGTTCAAACTGATATGTGACATAGCATAAACCAATATCAGTCCGTCTATAAGTACATGCCAGGGTTAGGAAAAAAGAAAGGGATGGAGGACCAGAGTCCGGCACATTAAAGATAACAATGATAGTCATATAGAGAAAGTAAATATGCTGGATATTGTTGTATTTGGGGTACATTCTTGTCAGAGACGATTGCAGTTACTTTAAGATGCACTAAGGCAGCAAGAATTCATCATTCTCTTTGTCTTTTGTCAAAAACACCATCCAAAATCTTATCCCAAGGTTAATCTGTAAACTAAGACAAAGCTTGTGATGTATTGACTGGCGTCTTCTTGTCCAAGACTGCTCGAAGATTGTGTCTTGGCATTCATGCCGACCCCTCCCCCTCCCTCCTGCTCCGCGAACCGGTGAAGTGTTGGAGGTCTTTATTTCGATACATCCTGCTCTTCGTTTTTACAGCTGGCAGTTTGCTCGTGCAATTCAACTAAATTGCTTTGCCAAATTGGAGCAGACAGGAGAGCGGGTATGTTGAACAATGAACATGTATCATGCACTCACGCATGTTTGAAAGTGTGAGTGTGTGAGAAATCTTTATGAAAACACAGCCATTAAAGACAGATGTAGCATATGGGCAGGTAATTTCAAAGGAAAGTCCTCCACCCACCGCTCAGAAGTGGTTTGATGGAATATTAAATCAGGTAACAGAGTGCTGGTGCTCTTAGGTGTTTATTTGGAGTAATTATGCTTCCCTTTGATGTATATTCTCCCACAAAAACTTCCAAGTAAAGCCTGGAAACGTCCCTAAGCTACCCTCTTTGCTCTTTAATTGCTGGTAAATACTGTATAAAAGACTTTCAAACAACTGAAAATATGACAGAAAAACAATCCAGAGTTGGACGTCAAAACCTTTCCATCAACAACAGCATCAACAAACTCATCAATTCACCGATTTGCAGAAGGACCTCACCCTCTGTATGACTTTAAAATAAAAACAACATTTGAGAATAAACTTCCCGTTACTGACTGTGTTTATTTTGTAATCTTACTCTCCTTTCTCCTGAGACTCGGCATTAATGAAGTAGAACATATCCTCAGAATAAAGTTGTGTGTAAACAGTCAGAGGAAGAAAACATCATACTTGACATACCTCCAGCTCTCTCCGAGTCTGTCCCCGTCTGTGTGAACCAGCTCTCTCAGCATTCTGGATCAATGGCAGTGAAGTGAATGGAGCAGAAAAGCATCATGCAAAGTAGCTGTCGAAGAATTTTCAGCGCAAAGCTGGGAACAGCTTTAAAATTCATCCGTCTTTAATACGACTGAAACATTTTGTTTGTTTACGGGCAAGAAATGTGTTCAGATGGAGAGAGAGCATCAAAGGTCGGGGCCACACTGTAACAATAGTCTGTAGAAATTACTGTAAAAATACTGTTGAATGTCAACAGTAAAATAGTGTAAAAAGTGTAAAATAGTGTAAAATAGTAATAATCTTAAGTCAAGAAATAGTAGATAGCTTCATTATTTTTGGTCAAAACATGAGGAAAATGGAGTTCTACTATAAAAGCACAACATTTCAGTGAAATTAACATAAAAATACTGTCAACTATAGATTTTGTTTGAATGAATAATGAAATAACGCAAGTTGACCATTCAGCAAGAATACAACAAAACATCTTATTTTCTACCAAAATAAGATGCTAAAACTATGGTATATATTTTGTGAAATAATGGCAATTTCTAGGTTAAAAATAGTCTGAATTTATTGTAATCAACTATATTAACCATTTTTTTTTTTTGTAATTTATGTTATCGTAAACAAGTTGACGTTGTATTTGTTTTTTTTATGGTCATTTAAGCGCAATATCTATTTCATAGTGACTGTATTTTTAACTGTAAAACTCCGTTTTTAAACAGTGTTGCATCAACCGGCCAAGGCTATGAGCTGCATTGAAAAAGAAAGTTTTATTTTGCTGTCGTCTGCGTTTGTGACTTTTGAACTTTTTCATGTGGATGAAAAGAGGTTGGTGACAGGTTCACATGTTCACCCGTGTTTGATAGATATCCCATACACGTTACCGTGACGACAGCCATCCCTGCTTTCTTCAAAGCCATCAGATAAAATCCAGATTTTAGAAAAGCTTCTCTCTTGCAGTGTTGCTTTATGAAAACTAGAGCCACTCAAATACAAGGCATTGTGTCAATGTGGGGTGTAGCTGTACTTCTGGTGGTCCTGACATGTTGTAGGGTCCTTCAACAAGAACCTGAACACTGGACTCTTCACAGCGGTCTCCTGGAGGATGGATCCAATACACAGAATTTATTATTACAATGTTGTAGTGTATAATAAAAGGTAACCCTGCATCCCCGGATGGGAGTGTTTTGCTTTGCTTTTTGGAATTATGAGTTCTTAAGAAATGTTGGTGCCTGACCATTACAGGTTTTGTAGTAGCGGAAAAAATAATTTAAAACTTGAATTTTAGTGAGAGTTAATAAAGAAAAGGTTATGAGGAAGTGATACATTGATAAACCATATCAATCAAACCAGACAACATTATTGTGTTACCATGGCATATGTCCGTAGATGGGATATATATTTGGCAGCAATTTTTGTCCTGAAGTTTCGGAATCAGGTAACAAGTGTAAGCGTGAAGCCCTGAGCAATTCTGATATGGATCAAATTCTGATGGTTGGACGACTGGGCTCCGAGCCTCCCCAGAACTACAGCTCTGTGCATCAAGGATTCCTAGCAAACATGTGCAAACAGAGATTGATCAGATAAATATGTCTTAAACCAGCTTAATGCATTTCATTTTATGCCATTGAAATATTTGTTTCTTTGTGATAAGGGATGATGGTGAATTGTATCGAATGCAGCATTGAAATCTAACAGGAGAAGTGCAAAGATGAGATTGTCATCTGATGCATTTAAAAGGTCATTTGATTAACTTGGATCAATGCTGCCGTTGTGCCATGATGCACTTGACAAGGGCCAGATTGTGAAAGCTAGATGGCTGCGTCAGAACAGCCCCAGAACTGCATGTCTTGTATGGTTTTTCTATTATGTCGTGGTTAGAGCCTTCCAGTAAAGTGACAGAAGGAGGGTTTACATGACGAAGTCTGGCTTGGCAAAGAAGTAAGTTACAGTGGTCCAGGATAAGTATGAGAGCAGTGTGACAGCAGTGAGGTGTGCAGTAGCAGTGACGGATGGTTAAAGGAGTGGAGCTGGGTCTGCATCATGGATCGGCTCTGAGCTCCTTCTTGTTTGCTATGATGAATGACAGGTTGACAGATGAGGTCCGGCAGGAGGATTGACTCCATGAACTATGATACTTGTGTACTATGGTCTGTAGTGACTAAACTTCATTGTGTGAAGGAAAGGCAGGCAGGTGGAACAGTAAGGATGCAAAGAGTAGAGTTCTGAGAAGGTTCAGGAGTTGAATTACTTGGGACCAACTGTTCACAGCAACAAGGAGTTTGGATAAGAAGTGAAGAAGTGACTACATTCAGGGTGGAGTTGGAGGTGAAGAGTGACAGTAGCTTTTTGAAAGGCCCCGTTCCCACTTGACGGTTCCTGGGCTTGTTCCCGAATAGTTCCTCAATTGGAACAAGTTCTTAGCTTTTCCACAGTGGAGAAAATGGCCCTGGCTCCTAAAAATTGATGCTAACACTGAACCAAAAATAAAGTGGAACAGAAGCCGGAACCAGTGATTTGAAGGGGCTGGGGGCAGAGTTATTGCACCAAACCAAAACTTTCTGTCCGCCATGTTTCAGAGGCCTTAGCGTGAGAGCGCCGCTGCCACCTGAAATAAATAATAAAACTGTAACTTTAAAATAAAAAATCTAATTGTGGACATGAAGTACCGCAACAATGGTCGTTCACGTGACCTGGTTGTACCAAGTGCCTCCTCTTGTTAAAAAGATGGCGTTGACTCAAATGCAGCACGGCTTGTCTGCCGTCAACGCCGCGTACAGAATAGTACAGACAGACAGAATAGATCAACAACAAATGAAAGACAAACTGAAGATGTTGGACATAACCACAGAGACCGTACCAGGACCACAAGCAACACAACATCATTTGGCAGAATCAAAACCTGCCCATAAAGTTTTAAACCTCGCCTCGGAGGAAGTACGGCGTTTGGGTGAAACTGAACTCATCAACAGCAGGAGTCGATGGTGGATGATAGACTACACCAAAGATCAGCAGAACTTGGTATGTATTATTTTCCTCATGGTCCCTCAGGGATGGGTCACTGGAGAGAAATCATTTCACTATGTTGTATTGTGTATGGCTGTAGGTGATCAATAAAGGATAGATTATTATTATGTTTCATCTTAATGAAATCAGTAGCTAAAGTGTTTTGGATAACGTTAGCTGAGCAGCAGCTAGCCTCCAGCTAACAGTAACTAACCTCAGCAGTCTTGCTGCTAACATGATCAATGCTCACTTAGAGTCACTTTATTCCTGATTTCAAATCAGGTGTACATTGTATAACTTGTCATGGACGGATTGGCTGGTTACATTGTTGTTCTCTTGTTTTTGTTATTGTTTATGATGTCATAAAAAATAACATAACGAAGAGGTGAAGTGTCGACTGGATTGCAGCTCAACTACACCAACATGTAGCTCTGAGCTCAATGTTCATCTTCATCACAGGAAGATTTCAAGATTTTCTTTTTTTATTGTCATACACACGGTAGGAACATACTTCACACTGAGCAATGGAATTGCTCAGAAAAGAATATAGAAAAGAATAAAAATACACACTAAAACTTAAGTAATAAACGTATAAAGGTATAACTATGTTCAACAGAACAAAGTGTACCCACAGTCCGTGCATTTTAGAAGCATGATTGAATATTTTGTATTGGCCCTGAGATGATATTGATGTAGTGCAAATATTTAGAAATGGATCAGGGCAAAAATTACAAAAATAGTGGATTGAGCTAGGTGCAAATATGCATATATACAGTTCATAGTGTTATTGTTAGTGTGTGGTCCAGAGTCATTCTGCAGCCTGATGGCTTGTTGATACAAACTGTTTTTAAGTCTAGTTGTTCAGGGTTTCAGACTCCTGTAGCGTCTGCCAGACGGTAGCAGTCTGAAGAGTGTGTACCGAGGGTGTGTAGTGTCCGTGGCGATGATGTGTGCCCTCTTTATTACGCGTGTGTTATATGTGTCCTGAATTGATGAGAAGGCTGCGCCACAGATGTGTTGTGCAGTTTTAATCACACGTTGGACAGCCTTCCTGGTTTGTGTAGTGCGGTTCCCATGCCACTCTGTGAAGGTGTTTGTCAGGAGGCTCTCCGCTCTACATCTATAGAAGTTGCTGAGGAGTTTGGTGGATAATCCTCAGCTTTCTTAAGAGCTAAAGTCGTTAGTGAGATTTCCTGACGATGTGTTCTGCGCTGTGAGACCAGGAGAGATCCTCGCTGATGTGGGTGCCGAGGAATTTAAAGGTTTTCACCCTCTCTACCCGAATCCCACCGATGTATAGTGGCATGTGCTGGTCCCTCCTCTTCCTCGGGTCAATAATCATCTCCTTAGTTTTCTCCGTGTTTAAAAAGGGAACATTATTTGCGTGGCACCAGGACACCAGCTGAGCCACATCCTACCTGTAGGCTGTCTCTCCTCCACCAGTGATCAGCTGTGATCAGCTGTTATATCATCCGGAGTCTGCTTGCGGATGATATAACAGTCAAGCTCCTGAGCCGCTTCCCTGAGGAACCAGAGTAAGTCAGAAATTCAGCCTGCACTGATAAATATCACTCAAGAAATTAGGCAAGGCATGTGAATATTATTATATCACCAAAAAGTGTAGATGTATATGATATATGAAGATTAAATAGAAGACGGTGTTAAGACCGTATGGTATCATAAAGGCCCTGGATATGGTGTGGGTTGTATAATATAAAATTATAAGATTAAGTGTTACAGTATTATATTTAAGTATAGAGGTAGATGAAGTGTAAAGTAGAATAGTGTTATATTGTTATTTAGTATCATATAAGTATAAATTACAGTGTGTTTGGCATGGATTTATTTCTATCCGTGAAAGGTTGGGGATATTAGGGAATTATCATCGCCGCCCACTTGTCTGCATCCCCCGCAGATCCTTTGTGTCAACGCGACGACTCAAAATTTTATTCCCACATTGACCTTCATGGGAGGAAGAACTGTAAGTATTATGTTTCTGACACAAGAGGGAGCTTTAATTCCAAAGGTTAATGGGTAACAATTGCGCAACCGTTGTTCCGATTTAGTCCAAATTTGTGCATATGAATCGACACAAAGCATCTGGCAATCATCGTGTTTTACTTTAACGGTTCATATTTTACTCAAAAGGGGGAGCTTTTTTACTACTTTAAGATTTGATCCAAACGTAAAGTACATTATAAATTAAATGTATTATTATTTGTATTATTAAATATACTATTTTCCAGACGTAATAAACATAGAGCAAGCTTAAATGCTGTTCAGTCCTTGAGCAATACCTTGAACCCAAATTAACCCCAAGTGCGTCAAAGAGGCTGACCAGTGCTCCCTAAGGTTTGGGTCAAATGCAAAAAATTTGGTAGCTGCCATTATTGTTGTTGTCTGTCTCAGCGCAAGTGTTTTTGGAAAAGGGGAAATGCATCCAGGACAGTAGTAGTGGCGTGAGAGTGGGTGCGTGAGAGTGAGTGAAAAAGATTGTCACTGGATGTGGATTGAGGTGGGTGATCATCACAATACCAGCGGTAGACAAACAAGGGCCCAAGACAACCGTACCCCATTTCCCCATGAAGGACCCGAGGCCACGAGCCCCGAGGAGAACCACACGCCAACCCCAATGGAAAGCAGCCACAGGCTTCGGAGGAAGCGCCCTGGCCAGGAGCAGTCCACATCCCCGACCCCACGCACCCAAGAACCCACCAGCCCCTCAATACAGAGCCCATCATATGCCGGAGAGGCCAGGAACCCCCCAAGACCACACGGAGGGAGTGAAAACGAGCACCAAGGCCCACCGGAGACACCCTGAGAAAGACTGATGCCCGCCCAGGGCTTGGGAATCCTAACCCTAACCCCCTAATCCCAACCCTTAACCCATTAGGGTAACCAACAGGGATAGCCCCCCTGACATATCCTGTACATGATGTTGTAGTCACTTGAGTGCTTTGGGAGGTGTTTCTTAATGTGTAGTAAGGTGGATGTGCGGTACGTGGATATCTAAGGTACTGTGATTAAAATTAGGGGCGGTTGGGGCAAGGAGCCCCCCCTACTGGCTGACAGTGGAGCTCCACACCATGTCCTATCTGTGATTAAGGCTCTGTGTCTATGCTGTGGTTAAAATTTGAGGGTAGTCAGACTCGCAGGGGAGGGTAAATGGCGAAGCTACAGTGAAGCAGCTCCAACACGAACAGGATATTATTTTAATAATTTTCTCTCTTCTTATTTTAACTGACCAAAAGGGCAAATGTATGAAGGATGACTATAAAATATTGTGAAATGTCTTTGTTTACATACATCTCTGTGCCTCACAGGATTAACGGATCCTTGACTTGAAAGCAGGGGTACGAAATCCTAATCTATGATCTCAGAGTCAAAGAATAACCGCAATACATCAACAGCCTTCTTTTATTTTGAGAGGGCCACCAACGGGGAAATGAAAATGGAAAAGTCCAAGTAGCGAGACAAACATGATCAACCGCTGAGTCATCAGGTAATTATAGCAGCAACACACCTTTGAATGTGGTTTGTTTACGCTTTCACCTAGGGCCACGTGAATGTTGATCTTTCTTTCAAGGGTTATTATTCGATTCATGTGATCAATTACCGGCAATTTAGATTCACAGCCAGTATTTTGTAGTCCTGCTTAACAACTCCATGGAAAAAAAACCCCACTGAATGACGCACCAACAACTTTCTGTACATGAGTTTAATTCTCACATCAGACAGATTCCATGAAACTTTAACGGGTTACTCTTGAAAAAAAAAAAAATGTGCGCCGTCATCTCCATAGTTTTATAACTCGTGACCTCATTGAGGACATCCAAAAAAAAACATTTTCCTGTTATTGTTCTGTCTGCTGGTAACCGATTATGGGAGTGTGTGCGGTCCATAATGACGGGCTGTACGTTCCAAAGATAGTTGGACAAAGTAGATGTTAGGTTGATTTGCTCGGCGCTGAAATGTTTCACTGAGAATACTTCGACACAAGTGTCAGTTTGATGTAATTCAACAAGAGTATAATAAGAGTCAATGAGAGTTATGTAATCCGAATGGTGCGTCTCCATGTCAGAGACTGTCTGTCTTTGTTTTGTTTCACTTGTTGCAATTAAATGTGGAAAGGAATTTCCACATGGTTAAACGTTTTTAGTTTTTCCTGTATTCCTGTAGCAATTTTGTTGGTCTAACTTAATGTGCTTGGGTTTGATCAATGTAATTTATTTAGGGTTAGTTAGTTGGTTACTTGGAGTAGTTCCAACTTTACTTAATGGGGTTGGAAGTAAAAAAAAAACCCCTACTAAATGGAGTTCATCTGTCCCCGATAAATTAAATTGCCTCAAAAGAATGGCTTAGTGCTGAAAAAAAACATTTGATCATGTGAATACATTTACACTGTATAATACACTAAATCCAAAGAAAACCTATTAAGTGTACACAATGTCAACATTGATGGAATAAAAAAATGTCCATACATCTTTTACCAAGACTAAAAAAAAACCCCACTAAACTAAAATAATACAAAGAAGTCTAAATTCTAAATTAAACCTGCTTAATTCAATTATGTAACCAGTGGAAGTCGTTAAAAAAAAAAAAAAGAAGCAATTTTCTATTAACACTGTGTAATATTCTAAAAACGCGACAGGAATGAAATATAGATCCATGTAGAGAAAACACATTTATTCACCCATTATAAAAAGATATTGATGCAAAGTTTTATATTGTAGCTTTTCAGAAATAACTGCTTCAGCTAGTAAACTAATTAAATTAAGAGTTCTGAGTCTAACTGATTATTTTAAGTTGTAAATGTTTAATTTAACTGAGTATTACCAATTGAAGTCATTTTATTGAGTTCATCAACAGTTCTGTTTTCACAGTGTGGACTGAAAATCAAATTGAATCTTATGCTTGTCCCGCATGATGTTATCACATTTTGTCTTGATTACTTTCAATTATTTCCAAAAACACACAGGTGACATTTGAGTAAACGCAACAGCCAACCTATTTTCACTCTGGTGATTTAGGTATTAGATTACCTTATTGCCTTATTAAATAAAATAATCATTTAAAATTTGTATTTTCTGTGCTAGCTTCCAAAAAGTTATTAAACAAAACAGTTATTTAGATTCACCCTGTGATGATCATTTAGTTTCGTCAGTCATTGAAAGAGCTCCAGTCCCGGTGGGTTATTGATTGCTTCTGTGATCCCCCCCCCCCAGAAACATCAGAGTGACATACAGTAACTTAGTATGTGTTAAGACTCACATGCTAAGGTACTATTCAGACGTCAAATGTTTGTCCGGCATCCGCCATGGAGAGTTTGGACAGAGAGCAGAGTGACCGCAAGCGCAAAATTAAATGTAATGCTCTGGAACTGGAGGTGTCAGTGAATTGGGCAAATAGACTTATTTTTGGGCTACAGCAAAGAAATCTGAATAAAACAATAAGAAACACAATATGCTGGGGGTATAAGAAGAGGAGGGGCAGATGGAATTAAGACAGCTTGGCAAGTTGGAAGAAGAAGAGCAATAGAAAAAATAACTTATAAAAAAGTTCGGGCCCATGAAGGAGCAGCCCGGGAATGGAGAGGGAAGAGAGCGGATATGGCGCACAGCCACACATTTCTGCGGTCGTTTTCCTCCTCTGCATCCATTGCATCACGCTCCAACCCATGATGTTTGGCTGTGCTGTGGATCATACAGCAGACAACTACAATTTGGGCCGTTTTTTTCTGGGCTGTGTAGTAATGCTCCTCCAATGCGGTCCAAATAGCGGAACGGACTTTTCATTGAGCCATACTGTGTCGGCGTGAATCCCTATGCCAATTTGCACCTTCTTTTCAAACGTACTAAATACAGACGCAATAACAAGTCCACAATTTTTTTCAGGCCTAATAAAGTACATTGCGTGTGCTAAATTCACCTTCCTTCATCTACTCCTCCCAGTATTTTTCAGCGCCTGGATAGAAACGCCAGTAATTGCATATTCATTCAGGTAAACGTTCTAAATGGATACTGCGTGTTAATTTGCACGTTTGACAGACACAATCCTCATTGCTCACTGTTAGTAGATCAGCTTCATCATTTAATTGTAGGGGCTATAACGTTTGCACCCATTTTTACGCATGCAAACTTTTAGTAGATCAAGCCCTAGGAGTATAAAATTTCAAACAAAAAAATAAATAGTTTAGGTATTAGGCCATACCATCACATGTGCACTCAAGGAAACAAACCAAATAGACACACACAACACTCCATTACAGACAGAAACATGAAATAACAGGCCAGCTTCCCCTACAGAGCCCAAAGAATTACCCTAAAGCAAGGGTGTAGCCATGATTGCAAAAGTGAGGGGGGCAGATTGTTTAGAAGTAATGTGATTTTTATTGGGTGATTTACTGAATGATGCTCTACCATTTTATTATCACAAAAAAAAAACCGAACAGATTTCAAATAGTTCACAGTTTTATATGCTTATTAATCAGAACAACATATATATGAAAAATAAAGTCTACAGCCCACGTTTTTTATTGTGCATAATATCCATGACCATTCACTATTCACCATTCATCTATAGATATCTCCTTAGCCTGTTAATTAAGGCTGGCATAAGTTAGCTCTTAGCTATGCTGAAATAGGTTTCGACTGTAACGAGATCTCTCATGATGCACTGAGCTTCTCTCTCTTCCTCTCTCACTCACACGTTGACTTCTTCCCTGGTGTCTTTGCCTTTTTCCCCCTATAGGATCCAAAGGATGGTGGCTGGATCCTCCTGCTGTGGACCTGCTTGAGGTTCACTGATTACAGTATGATGAGGATGATGATTATAATTATTATTGTATTTGTTATTATTCATATTATGGTACAGTAATAAATGTTATCATATAACCATTGTTGTTAATATCAACCTGGGATCCCTGCCGCCGCTGCGACCCAACCCTGGAGAGGCAGAAGAAAGTGGAATACCATGGGTGATCTCATTACTGCTTATCCCCCCCGTCCGTCTCTCTCCTCCCCTCTCTGTCTCACTCTCTCGGTTTCTCTCTCTTTCTCTTTTCAAACCCAACTGATCATGGTAGAAGGCCGTCCAACCTTGCTGGGTGGTTTGTGAGTTGTGTCTGATGAAGACAGGATGCATACAGTTTAATTGTGATAGGTGAACAAAATCCGTAACTACAATGTAGTAACTGTAAAACGGGGTACCACATGAAAGTCAGGAAGTTGTCATTAGATATCTGTCAATTATCGGTTTGCCGTACCACTGACTTTTGTTCCAAATTATACCAAGTAATACACAGTCGAGTATCTCCAACCGATACCGATCCAATACAGATTTATTGTGTGAAGGCTTGAAGTGTTAAAAAAAAGGAAAATGAAATAGGCTATTGTCTGATCTTCTAGCTTTTAATGATATCAGATCAGAGGCGGGCATTCAGCCCTATACTCCTACAATGACACTGCCTTTAAGTAACGTAACTCTGGCCCTATGACTTAAGCTGTGGTCAGACTACCCACCTCATATTCAAAGAGACTACATTTAAACAATAGAATACTGGTTAAAGCGAGGTTCAGCGCCAAAGAATGATACACACTATTGATACGCACTGAAACCATCAAAGACACACAATAAAAAAGTGGCCAATGTTGCATCACAAATATATACGATGTTTATCTAATAATAATATGAGATGTATTATAACCCATTACTGTTTCAACCTCATTAATAATGATAGTAATAGTAATAATACCTTATACTTATATAGCACTTTTCAGGATAGCCAGAGACTCTTTGAAGAGTATAGTCCTGGAGAGAGAAGTAGAACTTCTCTGTTTGGATGGAGAAGAGGCGAACACATGACACCAGCGTCCTCAGCGAGATTAAGGGTGATCTCTGAGACAAAGGTCTCCGTGCGGGTGTGAAGGTCATCCATGTCTTTATTTCATCTTGTCTGGATTACTGTAATTCTATGTATTCTGTGTAACGTCAAAGAACACTTTTAAGTTGCCAACCTGTTACGAATGCCGCAGCTCGGGTTTTAACAAGGACAAGACCAACCAGATAATCATGGACATGTGGAGGGAGATGAAACCCTCAACTACCGCTATTCATCCACGAGCCTGAGGTGGAGAGGGTGAGCAGCTTGAAATTCCTGGGCATCCACATCAGTATCTGGATACTAATCACCAGCCAGCTGGTCAAGAGAGCACAACAGCGGCTGTATTTCTTGAGGAAGCTGAGTAAATTTGGAATGGCACCAAGGATCCTCAAAAGCTTCTACAGCTGCATCATGAAGAGCATTCTCACCAGCTGCATCCGCGTGTGGTATGGGAACACCACCATCTTGGACGCTTAACTGCTGAGAGATTCATTTGGACACCCATCACTTTTTCTGCAGGACACAACACAGACTTGTTATGCTTTCGCCCTCTGGAAAGCGGTAAAGAAGTGTGATATCTAGGACCTTCAGACTTAGAGACAGTTATTATCGCACTCACAGACACATACGGACTCCATTCTGTGCCGAACATCATTAATGTAAGCTGCACTATACAAAAAAAAAAGCTAATGATACAGTTCATCAAGATTCTCTTTCTGACTCAGAACAATGCACCTGCACTATAGGTGGGGCGGCTTTAGCTCAGTGGGTAAAGCAGTCGTCCCTCAAGCAGGACACCAGACTTCAAGTTCAGCGCCTGACGCAACATGTCCTTGAGCAAGACCTTGAAACCTCCAACCAAAAATAAATAGTTCAATTGAAATGAGCAACTCCATCAGATTTGATGGACCTTTTGTAACAGTGTTTTAGAGAGGTGGGATATATTTCTGTTTGCGACCTGATTGAAGACGAAACAGCCTGATTAACTTCAGGTTGTGGCAAATCGTTAGCAAAATGAGCGTTTAAGCAGGAAAAAAAGAAAATTGAGGGTTAAGAGCAGATGTTGAGAGCCAGAGAGATCCTGAGGGAGAAAATGTCTAAAAATGTGCGAGAAAAGTTGTTGTGCACGCAGTTTGAGAAAAAGAAGAAACCAAAATGCATTTTCTGAAGATATAAAAACATGTCTGAGTGCAGAATTCCCCATTATGTACTCATCTATCTATCTCTGGTTCTCTTTGCTAATCGTTTTACTGTCCTGCTTGTGTTGATGACCTCGCAGTGCAGAGAATATGCATGTGATGTTGTGGTTGTATATTGTTTGTGAGTGTGTTTGTGTGCGTGTGTGTGTGTACGTGGCTGTAGGTGATAAAAACACCAGAGATAATGCACTGCTAATGAGAATCTTAGTCAAAGTGGTCAAACCCTGATCATGCCTTCTCCCTGGTTGCCCACAGCACCGGTACCGTTACATTACGCTGTGAGTGATGAACGTCAGGGCAGCTTCTCAGAGTTGTAAGCTGACATTTGTTTGAAAAAGTGGTGTTATTGGAAATCTCCCAAGCCACAACATGTGGTATCAGCCTTTCAACACTACGTCTGACATTTGTTCCAAATTACACTAATTGCCCAATGTCATTAAAGACGAGAAAACTGGCTTTCAACTGAGCTTCAAAGGAAATCTCTGTGCTTTGAGAGAAGATAAAAAAAGGAAAAACAGATATGAGAAACCTTCACAACATGTTCCACCACTCCAATAATTAACATCTAGTGTCCTGGGAAAAAATTCATAAACCACCCTAGGTCAACAGGCTGCTGTTAACACTAGCGTTGGGTATTGCAGTGAATTTTCATACTGTAACTCAAAAACTGCATTATGGATCATTTTTAAATTTTGGAACCACATTGACCATTGTGTGATGAACAATTGGATTGATTTTTGGAAAGGTTGTTTGTATACGTCCAACAGTAGGGGGAGCTCAGGCCATTTTCAACCTTTAGTCCGATTTATTCCAAATTTGGTGCAGATGAATCTGCTCAAGGAAATCTATATTGTAGTCATTGTGTTTAATTTTAATAGTTCATATTTTACTCACTAGGGGGAGTTTCTTAAGAAAACAAGAAAAAATTGGTTGAATATGAATTGTCTCAAGGAGATCCGTCTTTTATATACCTTATTTCACTATATTAGTTCATATTTTACTCACTAAGGGGAGTTTCTTAAGAAGTGAAGAAAAACATTTGGTGAATATGAATTGCCTAAAAGGAGGTCTTTTAAAAGGAGGTCTTTTAAATATCGTATTTCACTATATTAATTCATATTGTACTCACTAAGGGGTGCGTCTTTAAAGAAAAACACTGTTTTCTGGACGTAACGCAAAAAATATTTTGTGATCATTTTGAAGCTTTATAGACACATAAACCCTTTGCGCAAAGAAAAACCGAATTGATTATGGGAAAGTTAACTCTTTCTAACACTGTTAGCTGTATCTCGGAAAAGTTTTCAGCCCATAATTTTCCAACTGTTTGCTCCGAATCTGAAACATATGAATAAACTTGAGGATACCAATCTTGTATTTCATATTTTCACAGTCAAAAGCTCATATTTTCTTTTTCTTTTTTCTTACAAGAAAACACTGTGTTTCGGACATAACTTCTGATTTAATTTGAGGAGGTCATGGGGGAGATTGCTTGGACAATGCCGGGGAATGAGGATTTGTATACCCTTGCCATCTGGGATGACAGCATAGGTCTATTTTCATTCCACTAGGCAGCTGTGGCTCAGACGGTAAATCGATCTCTGGCTCATCTGCAGATATATAGTCCCATACACAGGAAGCTACGATGCACTGTGTGGTCTAAAACATTTCTATCAGAACCAGCAGTGACTTGTCTTGAATCTGTGCAGCAGTACCTTCTCTGTTGGATCAGCTCTATCGGAGGAACAGCGGTTTCATCGCTGGCTCCAAGTCAAAGTATCCTTAAGGAAGATAATGAACCATAATTTGATCATAATGCCTGTTGGTGTGTGAGCGATTACCGGTTATCGCTATAATGTGTGTGTGAATGGGTGAATAGTGACACGTGCTGTAAATTGCTCTAAGCTGCCATGGTGCTACGTGATCTATTTCCGAAAAGTCGGGGATGGTATAAAATCTTCATCCCCACCACAGACAATGATATCTGCTTCAGATCCTTAGTGTTAGCACAATAATTCAAAAACTGCTTTATGGATCATTTTCAAAGTTTTAGTCGATTTTCAAAGATCTGCACAGACTTCTGCTCTGCAAAACCTTTTAGGCCATAGCTTCTAAACCGTTGGCCAAATTTAGTTAACATTTGGGGCATAGGAATCCTGTGTTTCCTTTAATAATTCATATGTAACACACTAGGTAGAGCTTTTTTTTTAATGTAAAAAAATGTGTTTTTTGTACATAATTTCTCAACCATTGGTCCATTTTAGTCCAATAGTTTATAATGTACTCACTCTGTGGAGTTTTTTATTTTCCAAACTTTTTTGTGGAAATTATTTCCCCTTTAATTTGAAGAGTTCAATGAGGGGAGCGCTTGTACAACGCAGGGGATTTCGGAACTTTTCGGGGCGAAACCCTTGTTCGTGGGGAACGACAGCATTTGCCTAGTTGTCCAGTCCTTTCAACACCTGAAAGCAATAGTCCCATGAGTGTTTGACCCTTTTTGAGTCATGCTCTGGAAACACAATATGATGGACAGTTGGGATGAACGGAAGGAACAGACGGTTAAATTATTATTCCTCTTGCTCATGGAGGGTAATAATAAATGGAGTTTATCAAAAGTGGCATACCAAAAAGGATATTTCATTCAGGCAAGCTTTAAATGAAAGCTTAGCATTAACATTGACCATTAAACGGTTTTTGATTTACATTGAAATTAGTGCAATGCATTTTAAAACCCACTATCCATGTTTCGGCACTAATCAGATCATGAGCGCTGCATGGACACCCAAAGAAGTAGGTCAAGCTGCTGAAATGAGCTTCTTCTGTGCGACTGAAGCACGGAGTGGAGCCGCTGCTGCTTTGCGTTGAAAGGAACCAGTTGAAGTGGTTTGGGCAATTGATTAGGATGCCTCATTTGTTTTTCCAGTAACGTCCAAATCGGTTGAGACCACGAGGTAGAACCAAAACTCGTTGGAATGATTTCATATCTCATCTGGTCTGGGAACATGTCAGGATATCATTATTTCCATTAATGTCTTTGTTATTTACAACCTCTTGATCTACCAACAACTACAACAAACTGTCTAAATACCTCTCCCACTTCAGCGTCTCCGTTCAGCCCACTAAGCCCCCAGCTCCATCCCCAAAGGTACATCGCAGGAATCAAAGGAACCCTTGAAGCTGAGCCCTGAGCTCCACCCCCAGAGAAGCATGACAGTAATCAAAAGATCAAAGGCAGGAATCAAAGGATCAAAGGCAGCAATAAGCCCATTGTGACATCACTGCTGCAAATGGCTTATTATGATGTTTATTTTATTATAAATACTGTGAAAAAAAGAACTTCAGTCATAATAGATTTATATTAATAATATTCTTGTGTCTAAAAGACTTTCTCACACACAAACACACGCTCACACACACACACGCATAGTGATTATAGCTGCAACATTCTGTCCACATATGGTGAGAAAGTGACATCAACCAACCACACACACACTATTTTCTCTTTAATTGTTGCTATGTGTGTGAGGGTGTGAGAGAGAGAGAGAGCGAGAGAGACAGCGAGAGAGAGAGCGAGAGAGAGAGAGAGCGCGCTTGTCTTTGATTATATAATGACCGTACATGACTTAAACCAGACCATGCCTGCTAAAAGGCAATATATTGTTCCAAAACTCAGGCTTTTCTAACATTTTCTAGATTTAATCCAGAGAATCTGCACAAAATTGTCCCAGACCTGGTTTTATGGGTCACCCAGTTTACAACTTGAAATGTCGATGTGCCAAATTGAATAGATTTACAGCTGAATGTGGTGCGCGGTGCAGGAATCTCAAACTTAGGTAATTTTTCAGTATCGTTTTTAGAGCTCCATATTGTGTAATCTTTATTAAGTCAAATGCATCTGGTGTCAAAGATTGTGATGGTGAAATGTATGTGAAATATGTGTTTGAATGTGTTGGATTCATCTCTTGTACTGACTGCAATCAGGGGGACATGCAACTCTATATCAATTATCATTGATTCAAAATGAGCTTCTGCTTCAATTGAGAGAGGAAAGCCATTCCTCTACTATTGGCGGAGGTATTGATAAATACCTCAGCGAAACGTCATGATTTACTTCGATCCATCATTCCCAGTTGGAAGCGCCTGGAAAACCTGAAACACAGGCACCTTTGAGGAATTCTAATCAGACCACTTCAGCTGGCTCCTTTGGACATGAAAGAGCAGTGGCTCCCCTCTGAGCCGCTAAGAAAAGAGTCCAGCCACCCCCAAAACATAGATCCTTTCAGCCCCTTTTATCCAGGACCTCATTCTCTTGGTCCCTACCCGGAGCTCATGACCATAGCTGAGGGTTTGAACGTAGATCAGACAAGTAAAATGAGGTTTTGTCTTGTGTTTCTGCTTTCTTCACTACGACACCCGCATTACTGCTGATGCTGCAACCCGAGATGCATGAACCCCTCAATCCTGTTTTTAATCCAGCCTTTAGTGCCGTTTACGTGACAACATCAAACAGTTTTCATTTAGAGAAAAACAAATCTTTGAAAAGGGTTCCCAGCGGGTAAATGCTATTCTTGTGAAAAGGGTGATGTCACAGCCCAATTTCACATATGGTCCTGTGACATCACGCTTTCAGCTTAATAGACACAAGCAGACAGAACAACAACCAAATGCAAATTGTGCTGAAAACTCCGTTGAGCTTGATAATTCTCAGGTGACACAATTATCTAGAATTCCTGATCGGATTTCAACATTCGGGTTGATAATGAAAAGTTTAATTCCCAAACTAAAGGGTCTGCATATAGGACTCAAGGACATATGGCATGTTGTATCAGGAGCTTGGGTCCACCCTGATCTCCCTGTTGTGGGACAAACACTCTACTCACTCAGTTAAAGCTGCCCCCACATTGAGCTTAGTGTTAGGAAGAACTGGATTTATTTTGGGAGGGGTCAGTTGTATATTTTTGACACAAGGGGCAGCTTCCCTTCCCCAGCTTTCAGGACTTGAGGCAATCTATCTTATATATGTCATACTTTATTCCAATAGTTAAGGTTTTACTTACTACACCGTAAAAATGTATAAGTTTCTTCACCTTAAAATAATTCATTACCCAGCTGCCTTAAAATGTTGAGTTAGGCTAAAATAAACGTAATAAACCTGACACAGCAGTCCCGTCACCTGTATACATTACCTGTAAACGTTATACGATAAGTTTAATCAAGAAGACTTTTAGTAAGACAAACGCGACATTTCAAGATGTGCAAACTGAAATCGTAGTTGAACCAACAAGAATGACTAGTAATCCCAACAATCTTGTATTAATATCTTGAGCTGTAACATTAAAACAGAAGTTGCTAAAAAAAAGAAATTAATCAGCAACATAAAAAATCATTCAGAATTATTTATCCATTATTATTTTATTACATTTTAAAACAGACAGTGGCGTCTTCAGTGTGAATCCACTTCTTATTAAAACTTTCAAATTTAACAGTCTCCTCATTTGTCATAAGAGTTGCCAAATGTGAAAAAGTAGTGCTGTAGAGAAAATGGCTCAGAAAATGATTTACTACATTAAACTAAGATTCATGGGCAACAATAGAATAGTGCGATCATTGAACCACACATTAATGTTCCAGTAAAAGATTTTGAAGACCGATTTGAATCTTTAAATAGAAGAAGAAGAAATCCTATATTGATCACATACAGCCATACACAGAACATCAGAGTGAAATCATTTCTCTGTATTCGACCCATCCCTGAGGGAGCAGGGAATAGTCGTTACAGATGCAAGGCAAAGGGCAAGAACTATTATAGTGTCATTTTTAAGCTTGTAATGTCTTGGTTGAAGAAAACAAACAGCTTGCAAATCCAAATCATACGACTCCCCGGATGGGTTCTTTCACAGTACTCAGTGCAGCCACCAGCTGGGAAGAAAAGAACGTCTGGTGATTTAGTCAGATGACGTCTCCCTACTTTTGAAATCATCCAAACATTGCGGTCAAAAGGCTTTAATCTACCAGTGACGAACTGAAATCTCCCTGTCATAACTGCTCATTTAAAGCTAGATTTTGATTTGTCTACACACCAACTATATGGAAACTGCAACCAAAATCTGTCGACGGTGAAAGGTCTTGAAAAAAGGTGAAAGGTCTTGAAAAAATCACGTCATAGTTTTCTTAGTTAGTAATATTGACTTGAAGGAAATCATCAATAAGGATAACACCAAAACCGTTGTCTATAAAAAAAAAGTATATTCTTACCATTCAGGTGTAGCAAAAACAGATCAGACACACACACACACAAACACACACTGTCGTCGTCATTGTACAAGCAATCCCCCTGATTGAACTCAAACTAAATTTGATTTCCACAGTATTTTTTCATAAAAGAAAAAAAAAAGCTACCTAAATTGAGTAAATTATGATTTATCAGATTAGAATATGGGTAATATATGGTATATAGATGATAGATATCCTCGGTCGATTCATATGTACCGAATTTAGACAATATCGAACCAATGCTCGAGAAATTGTAGCCCCCAAACATTTGCAGATAAAGCTCCCCCTTGCATCAGCAATATAAGACCAATCTCTTCCAAAATCAATCTTGTTTTCGCTTTCAGCTAGCATATGCATACATCTTGAAAATGATCCATAAAATAGTTTTTGATTAATGTACAGAAAACAGTTTTTTGTTTTACTCCCCTTAGTGAATAGAATATGAACTGTTAAAGTAAAACACAAGGTATACAAGATGGATCTCCTCGAGTCGATTCATATACACCAAATTTGTACTGAATATGAGCAACGGTTGAGAAATGATATCTGAAAAATTTCAGAGATAAAGCTCCCCCTTGCGTCAGAAATGTAAAACTGACCTTTAACCACCTTGAGGCGAGTGTTGTTATGAATTGGCGCTATATAAATAAAGATTTATTGATTGATTGATAACCAACTCAACCCAGCGCTTCCTCGCACTGCAATCTGTTAAAGTATACACTTTGAAAATGATCCATCAAGTATTTTTTTAGTTATGTTTGGAAAACTGTTTTTCCCACTAGTGAGTTATTTATGAACAACCAGGGTAAAATATGATATTTACAAGACAGTTGAGTCAAACACAAAGATTTGTACTAAATAGAACCAGTGATTAAGAAGTTAAATCCGAAAAATAGTTTTTTTTCATGAAAAGCTCCCTTTAATGATTCAAATATGAACTATTGAATTAAAATATCATTTCAGTAGTATTCTTGACATCTCTGTAATGAAACAATGTTATCTTAACAAAGGTTTCATACTGTTTTACCATCATTGTATCACAGCGTTTTGTGTGTTCAGGGCCAGTTGCGTTCAGCTTTACCAGTTGTGTTTATCCCTACTTGGTAAATTTCCATCCGTTGTGAATTTCCACAGCCTAGTGGAAAAGGCTGTTAGCAGTTTGTTCTGAAGGTTGGACAGGTATCATGTTTGGTCATCATGACCTGAATCACTTAAATACTGAGCAAGGAAAGTTTACTAGTGCTTAACGAATGCACAGACAGAACTGCAGTTTGGAGATATAACCTAATACAACAAACAAAATAATTCATACATGTGCATCGTACTGTGTACATCCACTCTCCATCTTTGGGTCAGCTGAATACAAACACTCTGCCAGGAGTGGTGAAACAGTGGGTGGGTGAGAGGGAGGGATGGACGCATGTGGAAAAGGGCTGTAATGTCTATACAGATGTTTATAAGGGAAAAGCCTTCCCAAGGTATTTACAACGCTTACACGTGAGGATAATGATGGGAACGATCGGTCGACTGCATGATAGTGGAAATGTTTTGTTCTGGAACTTTTTGTTTTAAAGTTTATGGGGAGTTCTCTGTTTTTGCCTGCAGCAGATCAAATCTAGTTAGTGACACACATATGAGCTCCAGCGCTTCTCTGATGTCAGCTTCAGGAATTTAGTAGAGAAATCTCTCACACAAACATTAAGAGAGGAGTCACCTGTTGGAAGGTTTTTGGACGAAAACCTTCCAGCAGGATCAAAACCCACGATTCAAGGTCCAAGAGGGATTTGAACCCTAAGCTTTTACTACCCTCTCTACTTGCTTCTACTACCCTCTCTATTGGTCTCCACTACCCTCTCTATTGGTCTCTACTGCCCTCTCTTCTGGTCTCTACTACCCTCTCTACTGGTCTCTACTACCCTCTCTATTGGTCTCTACTGCCCTTTCTACAGGTCTCTACTACCCTCTCTACTGGTCTCTACTGCCCTCTCTACTGGTCTTTACTACCCTCTCTATTGGTCTCCACTACCCTCTCTATTGGTCTCTACTGCCCTCTCTACTGGTCTCTACTACCCTCTCTACTGGTCTCTACTACCCTCTCTACTGGTCTCCACTACCCTCTCTATTGGTCTCTACTGCCCTCTCTTCTGGTCTCTACTACCCTCTCTACTGGTCTCTACTACCCTCTCTATTGGTCTCTACTGCCCTCTCTACTGGTCTCTACTACCCTCTCTACTGGTCTCTACTGCCCTCTCTATTGGTCTCTACTAACCTCTCTACTGGTCTCTACTACCCTCTCTATTGGTCTCTACTACCCTCTCTACTGGCCTCTACTACCCTCTCTACTGGCCTCTACTACCCTCTCTACTGGTCTCTACTGCCCTCTCTACTGCCCTCTACTGCCCTCTCTACTGGTCTCTACTGCCCTCTCTACTGGCCTCTACTACCCTCTCTACTGGCCTCTACTGCCCTCTCTACTGGTCTCTACTGCCCTCTCTACTGGTCTCTACTGCCCTCTCTACTGGCCTCTACTGCCCTCTCTATTGGTCTCTACTGCCCTCTCTACTGGCCTCTACTGCCCTCTCTACTGGTCTTTACTACCCTCTCTATTGGTCTCCACTACCCTCTCTATTGGTCTCTACTGCCCTCTCTACTGGTCTCTACTACCCTCTCTACTGGTCTCTACTACCCTCTCTACTGGTCTCCACTACCCTCTCTATTGGTCTCTACTGCCCTCTCTTCTGGTCTCTACTACCCTCTCTACTGGTCTCTACTACCCTCTCTATTGGTCTCTACTGCCCTCTCTACTGGTCTCTACTACCCTCTCTACTGGTCTCTACTGCCCTCTCTATTGGTCTCTACTAACCTCTCTACTGGTCTCTACTACCCTCTCTATTGGTCTCTACTACCCTCTCTACTGGCCTCTACTACCCTCTCTACTGGCCTCTACTACCCTCTCTACTGGTCTCTACTGCCCTCTCTACTGCCCTCTACTGCCCTCTCTACTGGTCTCTACTGCCCCCTCTACTGGCCTCTACTACCCTCTCTACTGGCCTCTACTGCCCTCTCTACTGGTCTCTACTGCCCTCTCTACTGGTCTCTACTGCCCTCTCTACTGGCCTCTACTGCCCTCTCTATTGGTCTCTACTGCCCTCTCTACTGGCCTCTACTGCCCTCTCTACTGGTCTCTACTGCCCTCTCTACTGGCCTCTACTGCCCTCTCTACTAGCCTTTACTAGCTTCTGCACTGTTGACCTAGAGGTTAATAGATGTAAATCATCAACTACTGGTTCCTTTTCTTTAGATATAAACGATAAGATCGGTGTCTCACCTATTTTTGAACATCATACATGGAGAAATAATTGAACTTGATGGCAAACATCTATCATAGACTTCAACATAGTGTACACTACAATAAATACTTTGAAAGAACTTGAATAAATGAAGGAAAGTATATCTACATAATTAATTGAATTCCTTTCAGTATCAAACAATTATTCCTGGTTTAAAGTCTTATAATGGCTTTGGGCCAAAATAATTTATCTGGGTTGATGTAACTTAGTTACTTGGAGCCAGGGTTGACTCAAGTTAGCCACTGGACTGGTTCCAACTTTATACAATTGACGTGGTAAAACTAATTTTTCAGTAGTTTTCTAACCCAAATAAATAAAGCTGTTCAAACAGAGCTACTTAGTACTGATAGAACACATTCTCACATCGATTAACTCAATTAATTCCAGAATGCATGTTTAGTGAAATAAATGTTACCATACAGCTTGTATCAAGGGACACGAGACAAAAAAAAGAGGAAACTTGATCGATGTCAACTCGATCGAATCTTGTCAAAGTTGAGTTGTTGCGTTTCTGTTGCGTCCTAAAAGATGTAATTACATTTATCCAGCAAACTTAATTTTTTTCATACAACACAAATGTTACCTTCAAGTAAATTTAAAGCCGTCCATTTTCTTTTTTTTGGGTGTAACTAACGGCCCTCATTGGGATGGGTTTGCTTATTTTGTTGAAGCAGTTTTACTTTTTCCCTATGTTTAGAGGAACCTTTTAACCAGGCCACCCAGAGAGCCTATGCCAGACAATAGAGAATGACCAGTAGGTCAGAGGTCAATCAGGGGTCAGCTACTACAACATCACCCATCACCCTTAACAAGACTCTGGCTCTGAGGAAAGAAAAAGGAAGTGTGTGTTTGGGTGAGTCAGGGATAAAGAGATTGATGGAAGAAAAGATTAGGATGAATGTGAGGATGGAGATGTGTGAGTCAAAGGGGAGGTAGATGAGGCGCTGAAAGGAGTCCCTTCTAATGGAACACGGGAGCTCAATGAATCCATTAACAGGTCTATCAAGACATCAGTCAATGCATACACAATCCAACGGTACGCTGCTATTCAAGGCTGCATGAATCACTCATCATCTAACAGCTACAGCTGCAACGCTGATCTGTTTGAACTGCAGGGACTGAAGTTTTGTTGTCAAAAACAACGCTTGGTCAAAAACCCTGGGACACAGCTTAAGCAAAAATACTGATACTCATTTTAACATCGTATTCTTACTCTCTCCTTACAGATGGTTTTGCTTTTATTTATCGAGGTTTAGAGAAATATGTCTGTGAGATTTCCACCTCCACACCAGAATAACCAGAGCACCCACTCAAAAAAGTGATCTCTGTGTGTTCTTTAGTTCAGTAAATGCACTTAAACCAGATTAAATAGTTATAATTGGATTAGCGATACCGCCGCAAGAGAGAGGCAATTATAGAATATATATACTTTGGTCAACAATTCATGCTAAAAAACAAAATGACATCATTACGCAATCAACACACATCTGATCTGGAAGTTGTTGATATATTCTGGATCCAGAAGGTTTGAAAGTATAGTCTGCCAGAAAATTCACCACTGCTGTTAAGAAATAATAATAATACTGCTACGGAGTTGAAGGTTAAAATGTAGCTGATTTACTTCAGTTACAAATTTAATACATAATCAATAATGACTGAGGCCAATTTTGAAGGCAACCAACGTCAGTGGAATGTTCTTGAATAACTTACTAATTATGATACCAATGTGATTCAAAGTTCAATGAGTGAATTTCCATGGTGAAGAGGTTAAACTATGGGTACATTGTCATAATGAAGAAATGGAGCTGCCTCGCCTCAGTGGTGGTTGGTCTCTGAATGCTTTCTTGTATAATATGGTGTTTAGTGTGGCTGTGGTAAGGGAGGCACTCTTGTTCTGTCACAGTAGACAAAACCCAGTGAGTGATGAATGTGATTGTGTGTGTTTTCACTACCTCCACCAAAGAGGTCACCCGTGTCTTTTTCTAATCCTGGTTTTCACAAAACTGTGTGCAGAGGTGACCATGAATGAACTCAGTAACATATGGTAGAGATCTGTAGAGCGGGGGCTGGACTTTTTCAAACACCTTTCCTGAACATGGGAGGATATGGTACTTTTCAGTTCCCAAGAAAAAAATCCAACAATCTAAGCATTTTGGAAAATAAGCCCCCCCTGTTTCCTGTATCAATGTGTAACGAGTTGAAAAGACTCCGATCACGTAAAGTTATATTCCACTTGTTTTCTGTAACCGGCAAACCCCCTGGAGAAGTGGTCAGTGTATACTGACCACTTCTCCAGAAGTGTACAGAACCGACACATGGAGACAAGCAACCGTTCACACTCATATTCACACCTACAGGCAATTTAGAGTAACCAGTTTCTTGCATATTTTTGGACCTAGGGACGACACCAAGGTACCTGCAAGGAACCTGAAAGGAACACATGCCACGGGTTCATTCAACAAGCAAACTCCACACAGAAAGGCCTCAGGTCCATTTGAACCCAGAACTGTCTGCTTTAGGGTAAAATTGTTAAACAGGTGTCATGCTGCTCAAGTGGAATTCTGATTTCTGTAATTTTTTAAATCTGAAGTGAATTACTGACAACAAATACTTTGCACATCTATTTTTTTTGCCAGGTACATAGGACAGGTATTTTTGCCCAATGGAGGTCTAAGCACAGAAATGTTGCAGTGCATTACAATTAGATAGATGGATAGATAGATAGATAGATGGATAGATAGATAGATAGATAGATAGATAGATAGATAGATAGATAGATAGATAGATAGATAGATAGATAGATAGATAGATAGATAGATAGATAGATAGATAGATAGATAGATAGATAGATAGATAGATAGATACAAGTCAATGCTTTACATCCTGTACATGATGGAACATCCACTGTCCTTAGACCCCTGGTCTAGGTAAGGATCAACTCCCCAAAAACCCTTGTAACAGGGGAAGAAAGGGAAGAAACCTCAGAAAGAGACACACAGGAGAGGTCCCTCTTCCAGTACGGACAGACGTTATACATGTTGTGTTTACAGAGCAGATCAACAAAAATAAACACATCGTATACGGTATAGTATTTGTCCCCCGTTTTTATTCTGAAGGTTTTCATTTTGAAAGTGTATTTCTTCATGTTTCGGTCTCACCGGTCTTCCTACATTTCATTTTGTATCTACTTTGGCCCTCTAAGATATTTAGGTCTCTATGTTTTAAGTTTTTCCCTTGTCGTTCTTGGACCTCCCACTCCCAGATTTTCTTGTATTTTTTTGGCCCTCAAGCGTTTGTTCCTTTTAATTCTCATATGCTCTGGTTGTCCTTTGGTTTCATCATTTGCCAGCTGTAGCTCATTACTCTGTGTATGTAGGTATTTCTTTTCTCTGCCAGTTTGTAATGTTCTGTTCTTATGTGATGTTCTTTTTATGATTTGCCCCCACCTGCTGTCTTTGCTCATTTGGACTGATTTCACGGCCTGATGTTTGGATATGTTGCGCAGGATTTTTAATATAAACAAACAATGAACTGTACTCTTTGGGATTCTGCCTTATGTCTACATGTGGGTCATCCATACCTGCGAGCTAGTTTAGGCACTATTCTCGAGATTCACTATTCTACTTAAGCAATCACAGACGACATGACGCATTCTCCTCATTCATCATCAAGCACAACGTCTCAGTGTGGCAGTCAATTCAAAATGAACCAACTTCTGATCCATCCCTCACTCTATCAGTGCCGCTTTGGCTTTGTGTGCGTCCAGCTGCTTTTACTCTACCACCCAGAATCCACCTGTGGGGCCTGGTTGGCGGGGTTTAGGTAGATTGTCAGAAACCCCTCTGGAGCTCAGACTCTTCATGGAGACTGGAATGGAATCTGCCCTGAGCAGCTGTTAGTATATCCCCACCTGGAGTATGGATCCTGACTGTGGTGGTGGCAAATGACTCTGCTGAGACTCACAATTGCGGAAATTGAAGGTTTCGGGTGGAATGGGTGGAGATGAGGAAGTCGAGGGTGTATGTACCAGTAGAATGAAGGAACTAGAAAAATAAAGAGGATCACATTTAAAAAGACAGCAGCTAGATGATGTGATCATGATGGTACTATAATATAATTATGTTATAGCCTTTTTATATAAAAGAAAATAATAATCAGGCGAGGATAGAAGTCACACGAACTCACACATAGTAAAAGGTGCAATATTACTGACAACGGAAATCAATTATGTTAGATTTTACCTGTCCATTCACACCAAGGTTATGCAAATACACCTGATAGTTGTGTAGCTATTCATATTCCTCAAAAGTCAGAGATATTATGGAATCGTCATCATTTTCAATATTGATAGCTTCGTAGACCTTAGTGCAAGGAAGAACTGGACTGATTTTGTGAAAGTTGGGTTGTATCAGCACCTTGAGAAAACATTTATGGTGAATTGGAGCTTCATAAATTCAAATTTGATGATGATTGATTGATATATTTCTGACACTAGGGTGTTCTTTATCTCAAAGATTTCTCCGGCCATAATTTTGCAACTGTTGGTCTGATTTGGTCCAAATTTGGTACACATGAATTGACTCGAGGATTCATCATGTATGACCTATTAATTGTATATTACTACATCATTTGTATTTTACTCACTAGGGAGAGCTTTTTAATGAAAAACAGCGTGGACATAACTTCACATTTAATTTGAGGATTTCAATCAGTGGGATTGCTTATACAAATCAGGGGATTTGGGACTTTCCAGGGATATACCCTTGCTGTTGACGACATTAGCATATGCCTGGTTTAAATTTATTTTGGGTTTGTAATTCAGGCGGGGCTTCATTTAAAATAACCATTCGGTAGAGCAAGTTAATGAGTCATTTGTTCAAAACAGACTTTATTGTATGCAATAGCATTAATCCAAACAACCATGCAGAATGAGTCAAACTCTCTTCTCAGCTGCTGATAAATATTTTTACAAATGATCTGGATAGAATAAGGACAAAGCGCAATATACAGATACAAACACATTTAAACCATATTTCTTTGCCATCTTCTCATCAACAAAATCTACAACCCAGAGAATTAATGTTATCCACTTTTCTTTTAATGTTGTTATTGTTTATTATCTTCAGCCCTAAACTCCCCTGGCATTAGGGCACGTTTTTCTGCTTAAGATGCTATCGTCATTGTCCTCCGACAGGCAGCCAGTCGGTTGAACTATATCTGGTTTATGATCAAATTAAATGTCAAGGAACAAGTTTTTCAGGAAAATGAACCATTGTTTTAGTGAGTGTGTCCCTGGGATAATTCAAATCACAAGTTTGTGTGGTTGTCTGGCTGTGACACCCAGAGGTGTGCCTCAGGGTGAGAGCATACATTTGGCCTGCATATGTGTTTTTGTTACGTTCTTCTTTATTGGTCGCTCTGTTTGTTGTTACTGTTGCCCATGCATTTTGGGTCTACACAGCTGCACTTGGCTGTCAGCAGATAAAGGCCAACCTCTGTCTCTGACATGGGTGGACCAGGATTTCAGGATTATGATGTTCCGGTGAAACCTCATGGGCCCTGGTCCGATTAGCTCATCTGCAGGCTGTAGTCAAGTAAAGTCATACCACTGATCCATTAACTCTACATCCCTTTCTCGCTCTCTCTGTTATGCAACCAAAGCCAATTGACTGTAGCAATAAGTCTGGTGAATAGATATTCCGACAGCTGTGGAAGCAATTGCAGATGAAATGTCCCCGCAGCTCTGGTGAAAGATTTTCAGAAAGCAATTCTTGAAATGTTACGGTCTGATCAGACAGAAAGGGAAGCAAATTTTCACATTACTCTCAATGCTTTGATCACAAGATAATTCACTTTCATTTATTTTATTTATAATCTTCCTATTTTCTATACGAGCTATGTGCTGGTGAGCAATGACAGGACAGGGGGCAAGTTGGAAGTCTGAACTGAAACAGTTGAGGTTGTTCCGTGCCTCCATTTGGAGCTAAGCTTAAACATGGATGGAATACATCTCTCTATCTCTCTCTCTCGCTTTTTTTTCAAACCCATACTGTTCATGGCAGTAGGCCGTCCACCCTGAGTCTTGGATCTGCTCGAGGTTTCTGCCCTTAAAAGGCCTTTTTTGGGTTTCTGTAGATAATTATATAAAGAGTCTGGTCTAGACCTGGTCTTTGTGGAAAGCACCTTGAGACAACTGTGGTTGTGAATTGGCGCTATATAAATAAAGATTGATTGATTGATATCTCAACTGGCATGGGAACATCTCAGGATCCCCTAGAAAGGGGCAGGAATTTGTTTGGCTGACAAAACATAACCCATCATGAATAACAAGGTTAAGAGATAAAACCGTTAGATTTTAACCAGCATAGCCCTACAGTGAAGATAGCCGGTTCGAACCCCAGCAGGTCTACATGTTGAAAGATCCTTCAGCTAGACCCTGAAAACTCAACTCTAGGGGCACTTCAAAATTCTTACTGCTCCCTCAGGTATGGGAAAAAGGAGACAAAGGATTTGTGTATGACTGTATGTGATTGGTACACGATAAATTATTATTATTTTATTCTTAGAATTTCAATGAAGATGGTACTGTTGATAAAAAGATGGCACTTTTCAAGAGGTCAAAGCTGTCATGTATTGACTGACTGCTCACCTGAAAAACATTGCCAGTCATCATCAAGGCACATTAACAGGTGAAGGATTAAACATGACGACGCTGACGGGATGCTTTGTAGGGAAATCAACCTCGCCAGACTCAGAATCTGACAAACATTGATCAACGATTATACTTAAAGATTGATACCAACTCTGTTGAAATTAGATCTCTGATTACTGACTGAACAATAAACATGAAATAGGGAAACGGTTCTCTGACATAATAATACATATCTATTAAGGATGAGACTAACACGGAAGTTCTTTCTAAGTCTGAAATCTGTAGAACAATGTCAAGAAAACGAATATCACACTCTAAAAAGTTCTCTTAACTTGATGTTGATCAGATCCTACATTTCATTAACTTGTAAGCTTACTTGTGTTTCTTTAAGTATGTCTTGTTACACTTAAGCATGAAAATCGCCATTAATGTCATAAAACATAACACAAAAATTATAAATACTAAATACATGATGCATCTCCTACATTTGTTGTGCATGTAATGTCAAAATAGAAATGAAGCAATATATTGCAATATGAAACGTTACTTCAATACCCAGCCTTACTGGATCTTGTTCCCATCTTTACCTTTCAGTGGATGGGGTACTTTAGACGCTGGTCTTGAACTTGATGTAGGATGCAGGAAAAATGGATGAAAGAGTGAGGATCTGAGAGACTTTGACAAGAACCAGATTGTTATGGCTAGATGACTGGTACCCCTTTTCCAACCCGAGCTGATACCATGGCTAGTTTGGAGATTGAGCTTGATTTAGCACCAGTTCTTTGCGCTTCCACAGCCTTAGCACCAACTCCTGGCTCTCAAAACTGTTGCCAGACAAGCACTAACTACTTGCTAGTCTAGAGCCAAAAACCTATTACGTTATAATATGACTTAATGCCGTGGCTCGGACTTTGTGGAATAGCAAACAGGTTCGTAGGAGGTGCGCTAGGTGAACCAAGTAAGCACTGACGCTAGCACCCTCATCAAGTAGCACCAGGTTATTTTTGGTTGAAAAGGGGATTACAAAAAGGTGTTGGTACCAACCAAAGGTTGTCTGAAGAAAGACAACAAGCTTCAAAGACGCCCCAGGCTCATTGATGTCAGTGAATGCTAGCCCTTATATCTAACCCTACAGAAGAGTAGTTCCAGTTACTGTCATTACCACATTATTAACTAACAAAAAACAGTCACATTTGCTCATAAGAACACAAAGAAAGCAACAATACCATTACATGTCAGTAAGTAGGATTCAACAGCGTTTTCTCTCAGACTCTAGCCGAGACTGCCGAGATTATCAAACGTGCCATCAGACATACTGGCAAATTATGCATGCCACAACACCAACAACTATCAAAGGCAAGCAATAATTGACAGCTATTTAAGATATTTAGATATTAGACTCACCAAAGCTGTTCCTCGTCTGAAAATAAAGTCAGTCCTCCTTTGTTTCTTGATAACACGGTCAAAGAGGACACTGGTGCGTTTCAGTTCTACTATACTGTAAATTCCCTTTCCATTAGCTTGTAAGCAATTGCTGACTGCCTTGTCAAAGAAAACTATATAGTATGGTTAGTAGAACTCTATATGACAACCTCGAAACAAGATTGTTTGAAAAATATGATAATCGACAAAATCATCCCCTGTATTTCAAGTGGCATAGGTATTGGGGATGAAAGTTGCTTGCCCCAGCACGTCAGCCAGAGACCGTAGTGTATAAAACTGATTGTGTAAAACAAAGCTCACTTATATCAGCCCACTGGAAGCAGCCCTAGAGAGAAGCAATGATATTACATCAATAAACGGATGGGAACTATTCAAATATATGTAGTCTCATGGAAAAAAAATTATTAAATGATGAGGGGTTTTTTTTCTGTCAATATGTGGGCTAGCAGAGAAGGATTTGCTAGCCCTGACGGCCCATCGATGGCTGGTTCTGACAGAAAGATGTCAGAACACGCAGAGGTCCACAGCTCACTGCATGGAGGGCTGCATTGCTGCAGACCAGACAGAATATTGGCCACTAATGGCCACGGCCTCTTGCAGCAGGATAATGCTCCCTGACTCAAGGCCAAAATAATTTGAGGAGGGTTTTAAGGCAGACAACAAGTTCAAGTTGGCCTCTAAATTCCCCAACCCTCAATAAAATTATGCATCTGTGGGGTGTCCTGGGGAAACATGTCTGATCCATCAGAAGCCCTCTACTTTGTATTTTACAGGACTCAAGGGATCAGCAGTGAACATCTTGGTGCCAGAGGTGGAGTCCATGCCTGGATGGGTAAGAGCTGCTTTGCCGTTGAGAGTTGGACCACAATATTAAGCAAGAGGTTATAATGTTGTGGCTGATTGATGATGGCTATGACCAATATAAATTGTATTGAAGTTGCATTGTATTATTAGAGTATCCAGAACTGTAAGTCTTGTTGGTTGTTCCTAGTCTGTAGTGGCTGGAACCTAAGGAAGGACAACTGAACCGGTGACAGGTTTATGGGCAGCCAAGACTCAATAATAATAATCCTAATTATTATCATTATTAATTATTTTGTTCCTGTTTTGCTGGGGAATCATCAAAAACCCCAAGATATTCTCCAAGCCCCAATTCAAAAACAAATGAAATTTGAAATTTTTTCCAGCACCAAAGTGTCATGAATCTGGATGAAAAGTAGGCCTTGAGTCTGGGTCCAGAGTACTACTGGAGGAGAGTCAAATATCCTCTCTCCATGAGGACTCATGATGTCAGAGCGTTAATAATTTAACGTACTTGACACGTCCTCCCTGGCTCTATTACTCAATTCCTTGGAGATATGTGTAAGTGGCTCGCCACACCCCCTCACACTCTGAGAGAAACATACTCACTAACACACACATACTTAGATAATATACATCATATCTAAACAAGCTGTGTTGACGTTTGAGGAAGCAGGGGGAAAGTGGTGAGTCACAATCACTTTTCCGGCCTCCAGCTGCATGACGAATTACCTCGTCATGACAGTGAGCCAGCCAGGGAACCACATCAGCCTGAGGCGGCGGCGGTGGGAGAGGGGACCTCTGAGCACGAATCAACAGTTGGGATTAAACATTTGGAATAATTCCAGCAGGTTTTCTTCAGTGTTTGTTACTTTCCGGGTCCTCCGTTTTGCTTCATTACCTCAACTGTTTTGCCTCCTAGTTTTCATGTATTTCTTGTTTCACCACTGAAAGTATAAATGTGTTAAAACACTCAGATGCTTTGAGTCCACTTACTTTTTCTCACAAAACATTATAACCAGTTGTGGTCAGCAAGGAAGTACATTTACTCAAGTAATACATAAATCTGAAGAATTTATACTTTTACCTGACTTCCATTTTATGCCACTTTATAATTTATATAACTTTTTTTAATCACTCCAGTGAAAACCATTTTTTTCCATAAAAGCCCTGCTACCCTGGGAGCATCATCAACACTGACGCCCAGATCAACAAAAAAGTGGATAACACACCGGCCAAGGCTAATACCGTCCTCATATATGCCTCCTGCAGAGTTTCAATTCATTAGTACTTTGGATACTTTAAGTACATTTTGCTGAGAATGGATTTTATATTTTTACTAATATATAGTTTTGGCTGCAGTAGTAGAGTATTTTCTCTATGTGGTATCAGTACTTATATTCAGCTAAAGGATCTGAATACTTCATCCATCTGTTATTAGAACTATGTGACACACCCTTCACCCTCTCACTGTGTTTCTTTTCCCGAATGTTATTGTAGCTTCAGAGTTTAGGTCTGATGAATGAATGGGAGGCAGCCTCCTGTTCCTCCCTGCAGCAGACCAGAAGGCAGATGGAACAATATCGTAGTTTTTAGTTGTGTTAAAATGCTTGATTTAATGTTTTCAGAAATAAATCACTTTACTTTTACTTACTTTACTGGTCAGCAGCTCGCATCTGTCTCCAATCTTTGTTGCAATCTTTTAGCCAGGCTGTAACACTTATCACACCTGACACCAGACTGTCTGCCTGATAATGGACTATTCAACTCAATCTCATTTGTTCCCCTCAATAAAAGCAGTTTTCCTTGAATGAATCAGTTTTTGTGTGCAATGTGAAGTTGCACGAGCTGCTCTCTTGTTCACCCGCGTGCAACAGAGACAGCGAAAACTCGTATAGGTCAGAAAGTACTGTAATCCGTCAATCAAAAAGTTGCCAGGTCAGTACTGCCACTTTAGTCTACATATAGGGTCCTTGAGCAAGACGCCGATGCCCCTAAGCTCAAGGGATGGGTTAAATTCAGAGAACTAATTATGTGCTCTGTAAAACCAGTATTTGTATGGATATGTGATGAAAACAAACATTATTATTATTTTTGTAATTATTATTATGAACATATTATTGAATCATCTAAATGTGGTATGAGAGGGATGGCGGTAGGCATAAATTCATTTTCAACACACTGCACACCAAAGTTGAAAAATCATTATTACGCTTTCCACACGTCAGTGATAGAATTTCACACATGTGACAACACAAGCACACAACGTCATTACAAAGTCCACGAAAACAAGTCTCAACAGTATTTATCATGTCGTGTACAGTGATTTCAAGAAAAAGATATCTTTATGATTGTGCAAACATCATATCTACCGTATAGTCGAAAGCAAGATACTAGTCTGCATGTTAACACAACCGATGGATGATGCACGTCTGCTAAATCTGAGGCGTCCTCACCATCGTGCTGCAGTGTGCATGTTAAACAGGGTTTCTTCCAGCATCCTCACATCATAAATGACACATGCTCATATGTGGGTTTCCTCCAACCATGGATGGTTTGCATCCCAGTGTCCAGCAGGACCATTCACCACAGCCAGATTCTGCTTTTCTAATCTTCGACTGTGAACTTACAGAGGATGAGAATTTCCAGAATCTATAAATCTTTTGTTCTGTTTGTAAAATGGTGAAGGCCGGTTCTAGTCTTTTTGTCACTGTCCAGATCTGTTTTTCCACTTCCTCTTAAAACAACCTCATGAACAGATGGCCCTTAGTCTGCGCGCACACACATACACATACACATACACATACACATACACATACACATACACATACACACACACATACACATACACATACACATACACATACACATACACATACACACACACATACACATACACATACACATACACATACACATACACACACACATACATACACACACACATACACATACACATACACATACACATACACATACACATACACATACACATACACACACACATATACACACATGAGAAATGCCTCCTGTTGATTCTTCAGCGGGCTCCATAAATTCTCCAGGTGTAAAAACATTTCTTAGCCTGATTCTGAGAGGTTCAGGTCCAGCAGAGTTCAGGACATGAGGCCGGTACCGTCTGATGGACGCACTAAGGCAAACCTTCTTATTTCCCCAACTCAGCTCCCATTTATAACTGTATAAGCTACATCCTCTTAATCAGAGGTAGTAACTGTGGTTACAGCTCACATGGTGAACTTTCCTTCTGATCTTTCATCTTTCGGCTGGTCCCTTTCAGTGTTGCCACAGTGGAACATCTGTTTCCATCCATAGTTTTGGCCGTTACCCGGCTCGCTAACAACAGATACGGTATGTTGACCCAGGCACAGACCAATACAGTTTGGAAATCAGTTTTGTTTTTCTGTATATTGATGTGGCCCAGGTTTTATATCGGAGGTCTGTACTTGTAGAAACCCCTTCCCATTTATTCGGACTACCGTCACTAAAAGAATACTGGCTTTTAACACCATCATGGCTGGGTTACGTGGTCGACTTTCTTATGGACTGTAATTTCACAATAATGAAGACCCTATTAACCTGTGCAGTGGTCAGTCAGATAGAACATAAAGTTCTCGTCTCGTCTCGTCATCTGCCGCTTATCCGGGTCCGGGTCGCGGTTTCAGGGTGGGAAGCCCGGACGTGGTATATAATTAGCTGAAAATAATGTCTTGAAAAGGCCCTTAATAACTCCAGGGTATTTTTTTGCCGTTTATGAGCCTCCCTATGCTTGAATATGGTGTTATTATATAATAATAATAACAATGATAATAAGTCCCGCCTCTTCAATGGTACAGTTGTTCTTGTGATCGTTTTTACACTATTTTAGGGCATTTTATTCCATATGTGGTATTTAAATGGGGTATTTTCAGAATCTAACCGATTCTGATTTGGAACATTTGGGTTCATCTCAACCTAAAGCTAAAGTGTTTTTCCTCAACCTCTATTACTGTGTATTTAAGTGACTCGGTCCCTTCAGTTCATGGATAAGCTACTGGAAGTTATCATACTGTTCATATTGCACAATGGAGTCTGAGCATGATGACCATGAGAATAGATATTAACATCAGAGATCAACCTTACTTCCAGACTGAACACATGACAGGAAGCACGGGAGAGCAGGAGATTCCAGGGTGTCTGCCTGTGGTTATTCAGGCGTCATGGTCGCAGTCACGCACACCAAAAGAGTCACTACAGCTTATTCACTCTCAGCCTCAGCAGTTGGATCAGTCTGGTTGCAAATATTTCCACACACTCATACCTTTGTGAGGACACTTGTGGATGAGGTATTCAGACACTTCATATGAGTACAAGCTCTGATACCACACTGTTAAAATACTCCACTACAAGTTAAAATTGTGCACCTACAACCCTACCTAGCCCTCATGTTGGTTTATTGGCGAACACACGATTTTTGACCTCCCAGATCAAAAGTGATCGGACTGATTAGGCCCTTTAAAAAGTATTAGAACGACAAATTCTGTGCCTCACCTTTATAGTCAACTTCATTCCAGCTCACTCACACTTCATAGTGTAATTAATGGTCCATAATCCTCTTTGACATGATATTATATTTTGTTTTTCAGATCAAAAAGGCTGAAATTCTAAATTGTTGACAGTTTTTGTGTCGGGGTACTTTTTTTAACTCAATATTCTTTTGAATGATAGCAAATACTATGAATCTGATTAAAACACTCACAATTCCTTGAAAGTAGAGGGTTGGAACCACCCACGGCACTGCTGTCCTGTGACAACCATATGAAGTTTGCCTGTTTTCAGCTTTTGACATCCAGATAAACTATGTTTGTTCTTAAATAGTTTGTCACTTAAGAAGGAGGGCGTTTTTCTAACCCATGACAAAACTTTTAATCTTTTCACAAAGATCAAACACAATTCAGTTAGACCAGACATGTCAAACTTGAGGCCTCTGTGAGATGATATCTTTCCTCTTCTTCAAATTATATTTAATATCGTTCCCCTTCTCAATTGCTTCCTCAAGCAAAGGGTCTACTAACCATACTATAAGTAACTAGTAACCACAGAAGTTAGACAAAAGTAGTGGAATAAAAGTATAAAGTAGCAGAAAATCGAATTGATCAAGCATAGTACAAGTCGAATAATTTGAACTGATGTACTAGACTTAAGTAAATATACTTAGTTATTGTCCAGCACTGTTTCTCTAAGAATTAGAAAGGGGACCTTTTATAGATTTGTACTATGTTGCTGATGCTCACCATGTCAACAGATTTACAAATATATCAGTGTACATTAATCAGCCAAGACATTAAAGACACCATCGAAATCATCGTGTAGATCCCACCAAACAACTCTGTGATGTTACTGTGTGTTCTGGGATCTTTCTTTCAGAACCCTTATTAACTGTTGCAGCAATATGTGCTAAAGACAACATTGGTTAGCCCCGAATGCACCAGTGAAGCTGATAGCCGATGACCCTGTCAGCAGATAACTGGCAGTAAATGAATGGTAATTTAATTAACACATGCATTTTTATTTTGCTCTAGCGGCGGCCCGGCTCTCTCTCACCTCTTTGTGGACTCTAGAGGGAGGGGTCTGCTCCACCCGTCATCAATGAGACCACACAAGTCCTCCAGGAACATCAGTGGTGGGCTGTGTGGTAGAAAGTTAATTTGAGTAAGGCAACTGGCCCAGACAAAATGCCAGACCAATCCTGAAAGCATGAGGTCCTGAGTTCTTCCCCTCACTACAATGCGCTG
Organism: Lophius americanus; assembly: GCA_037951165.1. Classification (NCBI taxonomy): domain Eukaryota; kingdom Metazoa; phylum Chordata; class Actinopteri; order Lophiiformes; family Lophiidae; genus Lophius; species Lophius americanus. Next base: position 14,174,037 of record JBBDHG010000003.1, read on the forward strand.
CTCTTCCTCAACTAGCGCCATCGCCTATGATCAGCTTCAGTCTCACACACTAAAACCATCATCCCATCTGATCTTTCCCTGCAATGAATGACATTTCACAGAGGACTTCACCCTACACATTGGACTGGGAGAAACAAAACGTTTAAGGGTGTTATTTGTGGGCTTCATTAAACAGTCGTATCCCATAAACGGGATGGGGACATTATGCTTTGGAAACAAAGCATCCACTGAAAAAGTTCTATTTAAAAATAAAACGCATGTGTTAAAAGTTTGGTTTTATTTTGATGCTATTCGCAGATAGTTAGGTGAGTTTGTGTTCTTGTCTGCCTTTTTTCAGGGACACTGGTTTTTAGTTTGGGCTCACTGGCACTGTCCAGTCATGGAGACATGGGGTGTGAGGGGGAAAAGAAAATAAAGTCATCATTTCCATATCTGCATTTTGGTTTTGGCGGTTCCTGATGAGGGGTCACCACAGCGGAGTCCTACCTGCAGAGGTATTGCCAAATGTTCTTCCTGAAATAACCCTGCCTTTTAATCCTGACGTAGGGCCAACATCAGGAGAACTGGATTATTCTCCCTCAGTGGCTTGATTTGGAGGCCCCAGTGGGATCCCAATCCCTGGTTTAAAAGACCAGCGCTCCAACCCCTAATCCATGGAGCTTCCAATAAAAATGTAATGAACAGGAGCTGCTCAGTGATGTAACAATTCACTTTAACTTCTTGCTGCAATGGTCTATCTGTATGTTCTGATGTCACAAGTATCACCAGAAGAACTGACATGTGATGTCATACTTTTACTGAGGCTACTCAACAACACTGGAGATCACATCTAAAGGGATGAACCAGGTAAACTTCTTTATTGTTCTCACTATCAACAGATTCCAATGAAGGACAGCTGTAGCTCAGGAGGTATAATGTTTGTTCTCTAATCGTTGGTTCAATCCTCAGACAGCCACTACCGTCTACATGCTGTAGGGTTATTGATCAGAACAATAGAACCCAATTTGCTCCATTGGAGTATAACACAGGTTCCCAAAGTTCTGCCGGTTGCTGAGAATAATCAACTAACCTCATGCTGTTCTTGCCTTGTGGTCTACAAACATCTGGACAAACAGCCTCTGTGTGATGCAACGATTTTGAAGAAGAAGCCAACTAATTTCCAACTTAACGTGACGTCCCTTTTTTAGCTGGCTCTAAATTTAACCTGACCCAGTTTAAGTACTGGGTGAAATAATTTTGTTGGATTAAATATTTATTTTCAGCAGGATACCTAAGATAAATAAAATTCCGTAAAGGTGATTTTACTAAGCCTTTATGCCTTTGCTCAGAATATTTACATACCAACCACTTTACTGACGTAATGTTTGGGGAGTATTCATAAAATGCCAATGAAATATTTCCAAAAAATATGTTGTCCATGATCTGGATCAAATGGATTTTCATCCAGACTCCGATCTTATCAACCAAAGAGATGGAACGAGTCATGCATTTGTGATTGCATGGAAATTCTTCCTTCATAAGGCTGATGCACCATGTGTGTAACAAATGTAACTGTTGTTTGAATCTGAACACACTCATGGGTATTTATTCAATTCTTTCCAGGTTAAGGAGATAATATTATCATTAGACTCAAGCTTACACCTCCTTCAGTCTGGATGGAAACTCATCAGGGGTAGACGTGAACCTCAAATCAAATAAGTGAAAGTTATCATTCATTATGTCAATTACATTACAACACGTCATCATCGTTATATCTTACTGACAGTCATACAAAAATGGATCATCACAAGAACTCAAAATGGGCTCCTGCAGTAATCGACAATTGCAGATTGTTTTCTGGCTGAAACTCTGCATTTTCACAACTTCAGGAGACTATACCGAGTTAATGTAACTTCCTGTGTCAGTTATGTGGTATCAATAGATCATAATACCAAATAACAGCAGTCAGCAGTGACCTTCTCCTCACCACTATCTGATTGGATTTCACTTATTTCTGTGGAAAACAAGACTCACTTTAACCGTCACTTCTGTGTTATTTCCTGCCAGGTACAATAATCATGTTTGAGTTATTAGGAATTAGTTTTTTCCATGCGGTCATGACGGTTCCATGTCTGTTTCCTCTGCACTACGTGATGTGGTGATGAAGTGCTGAAGTGAGGAAGTGATGATGAAAACAAGGATTATATTCTCGTGCGGGAGGGTTAAAACTTCAGTACTGGGCACAGATCTTACAGTGTATCCTACATGAAAGAGGAGATACTGTTTTGCATAAGAGCATTTCAAAAGTGTGCTTAAGGAGCCTTTTACATAACAATTTACACATCAAATGTTAAACTTTAAAGATAATTTCCACTTTCTGGTTGGTGTTTTCCTTTGGTTTTGACTTTGAGGTTACATTGTCATCAAAACATCAAAAAACTTTTTAGCTAAAATGGTGTTGTATAAACAGTGCCAAACATATATGTCAGCAAAAATCACTTCCTGTCTATAGTACTCCCTCAGACCAAAACCCTGTGAAGGAATGAAACAGACCTTAAGAAGCAGAGTGTAGGACACCTTTGCATAGTTTTCCCAAATATTTGGACACAATGGCGTCTGTTGTTCCTGATGAGTTAGTGGCACCTTGCATGGTGCGTGATTCGTGTATGAGAGGTCAGCCTGACTAAAAGGTGATATAAGTAAAGTACATTTACCCCATGAGACTACAAACAAGGAGGGACGGCGCCCAATGAACCGCTGTTATCATTTCTTTCCTTTTTTCTCAATTCTCTTCAAAGCTGGTGCCAACGTATGACGCCAGGACTCAGAACATGCATACACAAAAATTATAACCATCACCATCTTTCTTTTGCGGCTCTGTGATGCGCTGTGCCTCCTGACAACTCAATCAGAACCACTATGAACTTTTTTAAGCAATGACACCACTGGGTCCACGGATTTTTCTCGCTCCTCTAGCTTATCAATAATAATTGCAGCGTATAACATGGTTAACTATATGTCCTCCCTCAGACCGCTTTGGTAGTACTAACAACCTCAGACCAACGGGAGCAGAACAAGAGAGCAGTTCGAGACATGATCTGACCTAATCATCTAGCCATCACAATGTGCCACAAGTCACTCGGATCCTTACACTTGCCAATTTTTCTTGCTACCAACACACCAACTCCAGGACAAAATTTTCACTTCCTATAACTTAAATTCCAGCTGCTGAAAGGTGCTTTTCTAAGGCGATAATTAACATTACTCCGACTCCACCTGCCAATATTTACAATGTTCAGACCGAAATGCCAATAGCCACGTATATATTTTAATTTCTGTGTTTACACAGCCTCAACAAGTTCAGATGTGTGCCACATTAAGGTAAAATTTCAGAACTGGGTCACTTCAGCTGGATAATGTGAACATAGCCCTAATTTGAGAGCTTGAATTAAGGGGGAGTGCATTTTCTCTGGGTACACAAAAAGAAAGGATTTGACTTTTGACTGTAACCATTCCTATAATGTGAATAGAACTCAGTGACCTGGTCTAGACTTCCTAAGGCTGGAAACGTATTTATGGAACCCCTTTTTATTGAACCGCATGACCCTTGTGGTTCAAGCAGCCTAAAGGCCTGTGGAAACCCGAGGAACCGCTCTGAAGCAATGCAGCGAGTCTGGGGAGGCAACAGGACCACTGAGGACTGTGTCATCAATAGTTTTCCACTATTTTCTAGAACTTTGGCTTTCTGTGGTCATGAAGTCATCAACAGTTTGTCCGTGTATCAAAAGCCTGACATATTTAGTGTCTTTGTATCATAGAGCTCCACTGCTGTGCAACATTTAATACACATACACGAGCAAAATCGTTTCACATGGTTTTCATTATCACGAACAAAAACAACAGACTTTATTTTGATTATTTCCACACACTCCACCCGTCTTCCAGAGCAACCCACTAGATGGGCGCTTCGCAAACTTTATTCAACAATCAGAACCACTATTCAACAAAGTGATTACACATTCAAAGCTGATCTGAACAGGTGGGTTTTCAGTTTTGATTTGAAGCGGTGAGATCAGTGCAACCTCTGTGTTTGGGTAGGGAGTTCCAGAGGGAGGGGGCCGACACCCCAGGTCGGTTGCTTGGTCCTGAGTGGAATAGAGAGGAGGTTGGCATTAGTGGAGGGGAGGCAGTGGGATGGATTATGAGGGTGGAGATGGCTGTAGTGGTGGATTTACTGGATATGTAGAGTTGAATTTCATAGTCGTAGCAGTGGAAGTGGAGACCTGGATCACCGATGATATTGCCAATGGGGTGGAGGTAGACGATGAAGAGGACATGACCACTCACCAAACATTGGAGGACGCATTGGAACAGAAAAGCAGTGGAGGAGGTGCAGTTGTTGATGTAGAAGAACCGTTATCGATAAGTGAGATATGACTTAATCCAAAAGAGGTCAGCAGTGTTGATGTTCAGGGAGGATTCCAGGCAGAGGAAAAGAATGGCGTGGTTGATGGTGTTGACAGCAGCAGTGTTGTCAAGGAGGATGAAGACGTTGAGGTAAACAGAGTCAGCGGACAGGATGTAGTCATTAGTGACTTTGAGGAAGGCTGCGTTGCGAGTGGAATCCGGTATGAAATGGTTCAAACATGTCATTAGAATGTGGGATGGATTTGAGTTGAGAGGCAATGACACGTTTCAGTATTTTTGACAGGAATGGGAAGTTGGAGATTGGACAGACATTTCCCATGATATCAGGGCTTAGTTCAGGTTTTTTGAGGATGGGAGTAACAGATACTAATTTGAGGGTTTGATGGACAGATCCAGAGCTGAGAGAGGAGTTGATGATTCTGGAGATAAGTTGGGAGATAACAGGGGAGGTAACTGGAAGACAGTCCTTTGCAAGAGAAGATGGGATGGGATCCAGGATACAAATGGAGCATTTCATGCCAGATGCTTATTTGGATAGATTGATGGGAGACACCAGGGAAAAATTAGAGAATGGCACAGTGGTGAAGGGCATGGATCGAGATGGACGGATTGAGATGCTAGGGATGGTGGTGGTCAGGCCGCTGTTAATGGTGTAAATTTTGTGTTGAAAGTAGGAAAGGGAGGCTTTGGGTTGTTGGAGCCGCAGTGTATGAGTTGTGAGTAGTATGTGGACTGGGCAGCTTTGAGAGCATCTTTATACTGTTGGAGGTGATCAGAGTAGGCTTGGAGGTGAGCTGTTAAACCGGTTTTATGTAAGGTCTTTCGAGTTGTCACTTACGAGATTTAATTTGGGGAAGTTCAGAGGTACACCAGGGAGCTGTGTTTGAATGAGACTGTTTTGGTTTTGAGGGGGACCAGCTGATAGAGACAAGAGAAGAGAGTGTTGTTATAGTAGTACACAAGATCAGAGGGATCATCAGACTGTGGAGGATTGGAGACAGCCATCGTCTTGTGAAGTGAAGCGGATAGAGCAGAGAAGGATGGATGAATGGATTTGATGTGTCTGAAACATATTTTACGTTCTCTTTAGAGATGGGCATGTTGATGTCCATGATTATTGCCAGGTGGTCAGAGTGATTGAGGTCATTGCTGAAGATTTGATTGATTGTGAGACCAGTGGAGCAGACCAAGTCCATTCTCTTGCCACGGCTATGACTGGGGAAGTTGACATGTTGAGTGAAGTTGAGGCCCTGTAGCAGGTCCGGGAATTCAGTGCCAGTTCTGCACAGACTTTTGTCAATGTGCAAGTTAAAATCCCAGAGAAGAAGAACTGAAGGAGAAATGGCAGATAGCTGGGTCACAAAGTTGGTGTAGGAAGGTGTAGGAGGGACATTGAAGGCAATATGCTCAAAAGAATGAGCAGGAGGAATGGAATTAGATGTAAGTTTAATGTGTTTTCTCTGAATAGCAGCTACACCACCACCTCACCCATCAGCAGGAGGTGGATCAAAGTATGTATATCCTGAGGTGATTGTCTGGTGTCTGGGTGAGGTAGGTTTATGCCAGGTTTCAGTAATACAGAGGAAATCCAGGTTATTTTTGGTTATGAATTCATTGAGAACAAGGCCTTTATTGTTGAGGGAGCCAGTCTTGAGTAAATCAAGTTTCAAATGATGCAGATTTGTGTCTGTGAGGACTGAGGAAGCAAGCAATGGTCGGGCCCATTCACGTGCTGTTTGTTGTGATGACGTGATGAGGAAGTCCAGGAGGTCCAGAGTGATGGGACAGAGTTAAGAGATGTGAAGTTATAAGTAAAAATACAACCAGAGCTTCTGTGTGGATAGTGGCTGTACCCCGGATGACTGTTGCGGTGGTGAGGATCCAAGGTGGTGGTGGTGCAGAGCAGCGGCATGGTGGAATACAGCGGGGCATGGTCAGGCTGAGGTTTGTTAGCTCTGAGCTAGCTGTAATTCATCCCCCCGAATCCGATGTTAGTGGTGAGGTGATGCAATATGCTGCAGTGGAACTCCTACTGGAGAATCCACAACACACAAGAAGTATATAAAAGAGCGTGGTTTGGAGCAGGAGGTTGGCGGGTCTGTCTTGGCAGCAGCCCCCTACTTCTGTTAAGACATCTTCCTCCCTGAGAGCGTGTCATGTGGTGCAGAGGTGGGAATGATTAACGTGCAGGATAGATACTCTGAAAAGAACCGACAGGTCCGCTGTTCTATTCAGCAAAACCTTCCTTTCATTTTGATTCCTTCAATTAAAAAGTTTTATTCTCTCCCTGAACCCTGAACTAGTGTCTGATTACAACATTACAATCATTGGCACAGACGAGGGCTCTCAAACTCTCTCCTCCTCTAAAACTGTTCACTTAACTGTAGCACACATCAACGAGAACCCACCTGTGTTTTAGGAGCAGTCCTACTGCGCATATGTGAATAACTGACCTAGCTCCGCGTTATGTTCTGTTACTACTCGAAACCCCGACTGGAGACGTAAGGGTGCTGTGATCTATTCTCTGTTAGCCAGTGAGGATATAACAGTATTCTTAAGGGTATGCATAGTCCATTTGTGATAAACTGTACTGGAGGCCCAAACATGTATAAAGATTGGCCCATGAACATATTCAATAATAAATGTGGCACCTTTATTTTTTAAAGAAAAGCTGAAAGGAAAACCAACTTATCTGCTGTGTGACGGGCATGAACAGACTGTTAGCGCTACGTTTTGGTTTAACCCAGAAGCAAATAGGATGGAGGAGATGATTAAAGGAAAGCCCTGACTCCGAGCCCTGATGAGGTTCAGTGGTTCGGTGTGATAAAATCGAGGATGACATTTGATCTTCTTCCACCAGAGAACTTAGGACTTGAAAGACTGGAGTGAAAAAACTGCCCATTACTTGGCGGGTCTGGGTGTTTTTTGCCGAAACACACCAAGCTGCACCAGTTTTTCGAATTATTCAGTCCTATGGGGAGTTGAGTGTTAAAGGCTGGTCTGGACTGGACTGCTTGTGGGTGGTTTAACTTCAGCCTACCATGCGAACGTAGATGTTTATTCAGCTAAACAGAGACGGGTAGGAAGTATTTAACGTCATTGGTCCCCTCTCTGACCGCTTGCTCATCTTTGATATGATCTATTACCCCGCAAAGGAAAAGGTCCCGCAAAGCCAAATCATCCCACCCAAGTTCTCCGGGAAGAATGATTCTAGGGAATAATTTGTAAAGGACATAAACAATAAACTGCTTTCACAAAAAAACAAAAAAACAAACCCTAAACCTAAGCCGAATTTACTAATTTAGGAGTAACTATATTAAAACAAAAATAGGCTCTGCCAAGCCTTAACTTCAAGACTAACTCAGGGTTTATCCTTAACTGGTAGCAGCCAGCAATGACTTTCTCCTCACCACTATCTGATGTTTGATTTTTTTTTTCCACTGTTTGGAACAATGGTGCCTTGAACTCTGACCTTTATTGAGGTGAGAGAGGCTGGCACTTTCTTGAATGTGATTTCTTTGGATCTTTTGTGCCTTCCTGAATGAGCCTTCCGGGGCCTAGTGGAAGGAGATCCACTACTTTGCTCAGTATTTTTCCATCTATTCTCCATTTGAAGATACTGTGTCAGGTCCAAAGATAAGTGGATGTGGGAGTCCCAGAACCTTAGAAATATCTCCGTAAACCTTGCCAGACTAATGGATTTCAATGACCTTGTGGAATTTTGGCAGAGTGTGATATTGGTGAGACCTGGCAGCCAACTTCTTGCTTCTGAAGATGGTCTATCTCAGTGATGATGGGACTGGACAGGGTGATCATGGTGTCTGAAACCAGTTATTAATACTGTTTGGCCATTTTTATGCTTTAGAGTGAAAATATTTTTTCATGCAGGCCAAGTTGTGTCGAGAATCATAATTCATCATTATTCATTATTATTATTATTATTATTATTATTATTATTATTATTATTGTTTTTTTTAATGGTTTAGATTTAGTTTGAAGATTTGTCAAAAATATAAGAAACAGGAAGGGATCCAATACTTTTTCATACAACTGTATAGTATGTGTATATTTGAAAGTTATAAAACTGATGGATCTAAAAAATGGTTATGGTGGAAAAAAATACAATTTACAGCACCTTCCTTCAAAAGTCAATAAGCTGTTTTGTGACAGTGTTCTGTTGCCGGATGCAGACATGACTCAGGTTTTTATAGTGTTGTGATAGAGGGGTGACTAACAGGACTCTACACAGAGAAACATCTCCCAGGACTGTAAATCTGCCAGTAAGCACGCACTCTCGCTCATGCAGGCTCACACAGGATTATCCCACAGACATGCGCACACCCACACATTTTCACACAGGCAGTCAGTGACGCCACATCTGTATTTACATTGAGTCAGCTTTTGCTCTGCCAGACTGACACACTGCACCAAACACTCTACTGCTAGCAACAGACAGTTAATTACATCACTCAGGGATTCCTCAAGTTGGATCACTATCACTTTTTCTACTCCATTAGTCACAGTAACAGTTGCTAATCAATCAATTAATCAATCAATCTTTATTAATATAGGGCAAAATCACAACAACAGTTGTCTCAAGGTGCTTACCAGATACAGCTGGTCTAGACCCAACTCTTGATATAATTATGAAGAGACCCAAAAAATTCCTCCTTGAACAAGCAATGGCAAGAAAAGACTGCCCTTTAACGGGCAGAAACCTCAAGCAGATCCAAGACTCAGGGTGAACGGCCTACTGCCATGACCGGTCAGGTTTGAAAAAAAAGAGAGTGAGAGCGAGAAAGAGTGAGATACAGGTGAGGAGAGATACAGACGGGGGAAAAGCAGCAAAGATATCAGCTATAATCCACTTTCTCCAGCCGCTCCATCGTCGGGCCGCAGCAGCAGGGATCCCAGGTTGATATAAAAAAAATAAACATTAATAGTAATGTAACATTTAGCGATAGTTTATGGGTAAAAAATATACAATAATAATAATAATAATAATAATAATAGTAATAATAATATTAGTAATCATTATCATTAGCACCTTGTGATCAGTGGACATTGAGCAGGTCCACAGCAGCAGATGCAATCACCAACCATGTGACCTTAAAGGGCGAGAAAACACAAAGGCTCCAGGGAAGAAGTCAAATTAGGAACATGCATTAATCCAGTAACATGCATTAATCCACTAGCTAGCATTAATCCATTAACTTGCATTAATCCAGTAGCATACATTAATCCATTAAAATGCATTAATCCAGTAACATAAATTAATCAATTAACTTGCATTAATCCATTAACATGCATTAATCCAGTAACATACATTAATCCATTAAAATGCATTAATCCAGTAACATAAATTAATCAATTAACTTGCATTAATCCATTAACATGCATTAATCCACTAACTAGCATTAATCCATTAATTTGCATTAATCCAGTAACATGCATTTATCCATTAAAATGCATTAATCAATTAACATGCATTAATCCATTAACATGCATTAATCCATTAACATGCATTAATCCATTAATTTGCATTAATCCAGTAACTAGCATTAATCCACTGACATGCATTAATCCACTAACTAGCATTAATCCATTAATTTGCATTAATCCAGTAACATGCATTAATCCAGTAACATGCATTAATCCATTAAAATGCATTAATCCAGTAACATGCATTAATCCAGTAACATGCATTAATCCCCGAACTAGCATTAATCCATTAATTTGCATTAATCCAGTAACATGCATCAATCCATTAAAATGCATTAATCCAGTAACATGCATTAATCCAGTAACATGGATTTAATTCCCCGTTATAAATAGTTCTGTAGAAAGCCTGCAATTAATCCAAAATGCTGCAGCCCAAGTACTGACAGGAACTAGAAGAATAGATCAAATCTCCCTCCTGCTAGCTCCTCTATATTGGATCTCTGTAAAATCCAGAATGGAAATCAAAATCTTCCTTACTTATAAAGCTCTCAGCAACCAATCCCCCTCATATCTCAAGACCTCATAGTCACATATCATCCTAATAGAAAACTTCGGTCTCAAAACGCAGGCCTATTGCACATCTGCACCTTGTCAACTATCGCACATCTGCGCATGGATAACTTTTTTCTTAATATTTTCAAGCACTTTATTCCTGTATTTTAATTTACATTACATAATATGTCTTCTTGTGTTGTCATATTTACCTGTATGCTGGAGCTGCTGCAATGACTAAATATCCCCTCTTGGGGATTGATAATGTCACTGTCTATCTATCTACTTGGAGTTTCCATAAATTTCTAAGATTAGAACGGGAGGCAGAGCCTTCAGTTATCAAGCTCTTCTCCTTTGGAACCAGCTCCCAGTGCTGGTTCGGGGGACAGACACCCTCTCTACATTTAAGACGAGACGTAAAACCTTCCTCCTTGATAAATCCTATAATTAGGGCTGTCATCATTGCTAGAACTGTATACAATGTGCTAATTATTTATTTATTTGTAAATTATTTATTATTGATCTGCTTTGTACACGTATCCAATGCATGTCTGTCCGTCCTGGAAGATGGATCTCTCCTCTGTGTCTCTTCTGAGGATTCTTCTCCTCCTTCCCCTGTTAAAATGTTTTTTTTGGGGAGTTGTTCTTTAACCAGACCGAGGGTCTAAGGACAGAGGATGTTGAATCATGTACAGATTGTAAAGCCCATCAAGGTAAATTTTGGCTATACAAATAAAATTGACTTGACTAGTATTCTTTCTTGGCAGTCAAGTCTTAACTTCTCACTCAAGCGTTTTTATCTTTTCCCTGGCTCTCTCTGCGCTCCGTGTCCATCCATGTGACATCTGCTCTCCCACATTCCAAACAAGCAACTGGGTTTCATCTTGCAGAGTACAGAACTCTTGGCACACAGCGGGAAATCTATCGGATGTTTTTTCAAGAGTTCCGGCATGGACTCTTTTACTTAATTATATTAAAAATTCAGAGCCCCTTTTTTTAATTACTTTTATTGAGAGATATGACAAATGTAAAAAGACCAATGTCTTTTCGGCAATGAGATTAACAAAATATCAAATCCCATATCAAAATATGGGATCAATTGAAAAAGAATCAGAGAGCTCTAACCACAGCCAAGGCACAACAGTATCCTAGACTTAAAGACATTTATGCAGATTCTTTCATTAATGTCATAGTTAATACCAGCTTCTAAATGTACCGGCAACTCCAAAAAACTCTAGATCTCTTGATACTGTTTAAACTATCTCTGTAATAATCTGTAACCAGTCATCTCCTGCGCTTTATATTTCACTGTCTGTGCTCAGCCCACTGAGACCCCAGCCCCTCCCCCAAAAGAAACATCAGAGGAATCAAAGGAACTCTTAAAACTGAGACTGAAGTGCCAACCCCAAAGAAACATCAAAGGAATCAATAGAACAAAGACTCGATGTGCAAATTCCCATGACCCTGCGAGCAAGGCTGCAAGAGTAAAATTTGCTCTATCGTTCTTTGACTTTGATGGACTCGACGTTGTTCCTCCTGAAACTGGGGTTCAACATTGGTGGGATTGTCCAATCTTGATGTAAACTTTCCCAGGACGGCTAAGAAGTTTGAGTCCCCTAAACTTGGGACACAACCTTCAGTCCCTTTTTCAAAAAGTGGTACCACCATCCCAGTATACCTCTCAAGAAGCGCTGTCTCTGTCGGCCATGTGACATTGAATCGGCATGTCAACCATGACAGCCCAACAAAGTCAAACAGCGATTGTCATCCGCTCCCGGCACTCTGCCACAGTGTAGCTTCTTAACAACCTAAGCGACTTCTGCCAGTGAAATGGATGGGCCCTCCTCTGAGTTTTCTGACCCTGCCTCCACTATAGAGGATGTGGTATCTGGGTTCAGTACCGCCTCAAAGTGTCCTTTCCACTCCACTCTCCGATGATATCTTCTGTGCAGGTCAGCAGTTCTCACCCTGGTCTGTACAGAGTCTGAGCCAAACCCTGCTTTCCATCCCTGAGACATCGGGCGGTTTGCTAGAAAATCCTTGAAGGCGACCAAAAGTTCTCCTCCACGGACTCCCCGACAAGTTTATCTTGTGTGAATGTTATGAAGAGCCTCCCACTGCTGACTGTGCCGGTTAAGCCACCAATTCCTTCTCCCAGGCAGCCTTGACATTTGTTTCCAGTGAACAGTCATAGGATAATAGTTGGTTATAAATCTTAGAAATGAACTGGATCCCTACTAAAGTGCATGGCCCTGGAAATATTTGTAAGGCCTCTCTCATTAAACGCCACATAATCTGTGTTCATAGGGGCAAAGGGATTATTTTAACTAGACTTAAAATGTTGTCCCCAACATCAACGATACATATCCTTAGCAAGCCTCCGTGCCCTTGCATTGTTCAAGCAATACCCCTGATTGAACTCCTCAAATTAAAAGTGATTTCCATCATACAGAGGTTTTCATAAAAACTTTCCCCCTAGTGAGAAATTATACAAGATGTATAGCCTTGAATCAATGCATAGGTACCCAGTTTGGTCAAACTAACGGTTATAAAGTTGTGTATGAAAAAGTGTTCATTGTAAATTGAAAATATGAGCTATAAGCGTACAATAGGATATCTTGCATACATTTCCTCTGATTCGAAGAGATATATAAAAGATAGATCGCTTGCAGTCAATTCATATGCAATGAAATGTGGACGAAATTATGGGATGAGCTTCTGGAGATAAAAGTGCCCCCTTGTATTGTAACTAAACAAGCAACCTTTCCCAAAATCAATACAGTTCTTCTGAATAAATATATTTTACTTTGCACAAATGATCCCATTGTAATAATAATTATTCGTACTTTATTTTATCATGCTATTGCACAGTACATACATACAGGACAATATTGTGAAATGTATTCTCTGCATTTGACCCATGCCAGTGAGCAGCCCATGTGAAGCAACTGGGGATCTAGGGTTTCAGGGTCTTGCTCAAAGAACCACAGCATGTAGGGCCCTTGAGGGCTGGGTTTGAACCCTGATCTTCCAGTTGTGTAATGTCTGTTCCCCTCTGGGCAAAAACTGCCCCTTCACATAATATACACAGATCAGTCATAACAGTGTATCCACTGACATGTTAAATCAGAATAACATTATCTGTTTACTATGACACCTGTTATTAGGGTGGATTAAGTGAACATTTTGTCCTGTAGTTGATGTTGGAAGCAGAAAAAAATGGAAAAGAGGTTATAATCTGAGTGACTATGACAAGTAACCAAATTGTGACATATAGATGGCTGGCTCAGAACATCTCCAGAACTGAAGGTGTTGTTGGGTGTTCTTGGTCTGCAGTGGTTAAAACCAACCAAAATGATCTAAGGTAGGACAAGTGGTGAAACGTGACAGAGCAAAGGGCACCTAAACCAGACACACAACACAACACAGAAGAGCTACTGTAGCAGAAATAGCTGAAAAAGTCAGAAAGGTCTCAGAACACAGTGATATCATAGAACTGTCTTGACAAACACAGTCAGGAAAACAGAATCGATCTGTCTCGCCTTGACACATATTGTTGCACACATAAGAAGTTAAAAAAAACTTACAGCGCTAACAAATGTATACCAAGTAATACATCACACTTATGAGTCCTCTTTAATCGATCACAGGATCCTTTTCTTTTAACATATTGGCCATTGAGCCATCATTACTTACCCAAATATGCACCACTTCAAAGCTTAGCTAAAAGTAGATTGACAGCCACAAAGGGTCCGCTGCATACTGTTCCTATAGAATGCCTAGATGACATGTTTCCGCTTCTTCACAGTGATGAGAGCCTCCCTTTCCCTGGTATCCTTCCAACCCTTGGGAGAATTGTGTATATTATGGCCCCTCACATGTACTCCGTGTACCACCCTGCAGAGAAGCTCATAGCGGGGGGCAAATCAAAACTTAATTTGAAACTGATCCTTCTAATTGAATACCCTGATCTTAAGCTAGATGCTGACTTTGATCTGCTGCTCGGAATGTGGACCAGAAGATTATGTCTGATTAAGCTACTTAGGTGCCATGGAGAGAAATGGGGCCTTTCACCTCTTTTTTTCCTTTCTCTCTCTGTCCTCAACTCATTTTCTTACTTCAAACCAAGAAGAGGAATATTCACAGTCACACAGCCATCATTCTGTGAAACCATACAAAAGTATTTAACACAAATTGTTTTGGTTGAATTATATAATGTGAAGATTTGGTTACAGAGAAATTCCAGATCAAGCGACAAATCTTCAAAACGCTTCTATACCACATCTCACCACCCTCCTAAACAATTAATAGTATAATAATAATGACACAAGTTCCCAAAATAGAACTACTTATACCAAATATAAAACAAAATGTATAATCATATATATGTATATATACTGTATAACATAAGTAGTTCATCAAGTTATTCTGACCTAACTTGTCGTTGGTTGTAATTTAATGGCACTCAACACACACACACACACACACATACAAGCCCTTAGGTAATATTAAACACAGGGCAAACACTTCTTGGTTCACCAGTAGTACAGAAGAAAAGCTCAAAGTCATGTGACTGACAGTAAAGTCATGTCACTGAGCACCAGCTGGGAAAAAGGAGTCCCGTCTCAGTGTTTCCCAAAATCCCAACTCACGTTGGCTCAATTTGAGGCTGTCCACTCGCTGTCCCGAAAGCTGAAGTTTAGCCTTGAATGCAGAAACTTGTTTTGCCAATTTGAAGACAGATGTTGTTTTCCCTGAAGTGAGTTCAGTGGGTGATGACGCCTTATGACGGCTGATGACACCATGAGTGTGTGTGGTACCTGCCGACAGACAGCTACTGTTTCATTATAAATACTGTGATAGTAATCATCATAAAATTGTTAATTATTGGAGGACGGGGTTTTGTTATTTTTTTAAATTAAATGTCCTAAATCATATCATTGCCCACTGGTACCAGATATAGACCTATCTTACATTTTCCATAAATTTAACCATGGATTTTTCAGCCTGGGCTTTCAAGCTCGTATTAGTAATAATGGATCGCTTATTTTGTGGGCGTAGCCTAACTGGTGGTAAAAAGTCGCTGCATTCCCGCAACCGCTATGCATTCCCGAAACATTGCCTTCTATGATTATTTCAAGGGTTTTCCAGCAGGATACATGTTGTCATACAATAATATAACAATAATAAGCTAACTCTTTGTCACTGGATGAGATTTCCTCAACCGTTCTCACTGTCAGGTCTGCACGATGAGGAATCTAACTAAATATCTTCGTATACCTTGTGTAAAAACCAATCACCTAGAGGCTAAAACCCGGTTTAACACCTTTTAGGGATAAATAACAACTGCATAGACACACAATGACCATCTTCTCTGCCAAGCAACAACAATCCCAGGCTTACAATAACCCTTTCTTTCCTGAAGCAAACCTGAAAGAAAATAAGACCAAAATTACACTGGGAAGAGAATAATTGTTAAATGAAAGAAATTAAATATGTTCTTGGTCCAGAATAGTGGATGGAGTTGGTGGTGGAGCTAGATTTAATGATTCACACATATTTTTAACCTCAAACCTCCAACACGTCTAAGTCTAATGATGTGGGTGGTATGGGTGGTGGTGTGTCTGTTTTAATGTTGTTTATTCACATTTTTTCACTAGTGTTGTGGTACAGTGAACAGGTACATCTACTTAACATACGCTACATGCATTATGATTGTGAAGAAGTCATGAGGTCACCGATGTCCGGACTGCATTATTTTTTCTAAAACCATCATAAAATAATTGCTACTACTTCGGTACTGCATAGCTATCATACAACGGCACGATAATAGACTTCCCCATGTAATCATTGCTTTTGTGCGGGGAATAGTTTCTGGATTGAAACTCTGCATTGAAAAGGCTGTTCCATGATTATATGACTTAGCAGCATGAAACCAAACAATCAATGAATTTGCTCAGAATCTCTCTGATAACTACAGCTTCAAATTTGATAGAAACACCACAAAGTTCATGTTATTCCCTCAGTTTTAGTGGGATTGGACCAGGAGGACTCTCCAGCTGGTACAATGGGAAAGCCAGTGTCCAACAAATGTGCCAAAAATGGGATTTTTAACCCAGATAGGGGTTTTGTCTGCAATTCACCACCTATGTCCACTAGGGGGAGCTCTATGCACATACTACAGAAACTGTGCCTATGTCATAAACTTAATGTTTAATTAAATAATAGTAGTATGCACGTTAAGGCCTGCCTGGCAGAGCCAATCTGCATTGGTCGGCATCGGTCATAGGAGGGGAGGGGAGGGTGAGGACGCTGTCGTTGTCTGTTCACCGCTTCTCTTGCTGATTTAAGATTTTGAATTTTGTAGTACGTATGTGTGTGTTTTTAGCACTTTGCAATTTGAAACAAATGAAAAGTGCGTTATAAATAAAATGTATTATTATTGTTATTATTAAAGAAATGCAAAAACTCTATAGAAGCCTGATTATGTTGCTATTGGTTAGAACAGGTTAGGACTCACAGAAACAGCATATTTTCACCTTTTTTTAAAATGAGGTGGCCACAGCGGAATGAGTGAAGTTCCTGGAAGAGAGCATGACTCCTGCTTTGCTTCCTGCCGAAAATCGGAAGCATTTGCTGGATAATCACTTATAGTAGATCATGTGATATTAGCTGCTGCCTAATCCTGGAGGATGTGTGAGACGTAACGGCTTCAGTGAAGGAGGGCTTTGTACCAATGTGTCATATTTCAATGTGACACAGTCACAGCGATCAACTAAACTGAGACATTATGCAGATCGCTGACTATCTTCTACCACACTATCAGCACAGCCTGAAGTCCTACCACAAACGTTCATCATGAGATTATTCACGTGTTATGAGATGACAGGTTGTGGTGAGAGACTGATGGCCAGTGGGCAGATGGCCTGTAACAAACCACATTTTACCCTAGATACACCGTTTGTGATGAGCGTAAGGACAGAACACCTTACAAAACAACATAATCTGTGAGACGGACTGGGCCAGTGATTGAAAAAAAACACATTTAGAACCTCTTATCAGCAAAATTTGTCGGGATTATCTTCTTCATAATGTGTCTGCGCTCAAATTTAGAGATAAGATAAGGAGGGGAGACCCTGAGGAGCCGCTGCTCCTTCAAGTTGAAAGGAGTCAGCTGAAGTGGTTTCGGAGAGGGATGTCTGGAAAACTCTTCATGTCGTATAAAATGAATGAATGAATGAATATAACCTTACTGAGCAGCCACAACATTATAACCACAGGTACACTTAATAATATTGATTTTCTCTGTACCGTGGAATGCTGTTATTGTTTGGCATAGATTAGACAGCAAGTTAACAGATTGTAATGGAAATGATTTGTTGGAAGTGGGAAACATGGCCATCCATAAGGATCTGAGTGATTTTGACAAGAATGTCATTACGATGACTAGACGACTGGGTCAGAGCATCAGCAGAAGCTCTGGAAGTGGTGGAAGGAAGGACAACTGGTGAAAAAGTTAGACACACAAAGCTCACTGATAATATCGTTTTGAGGGGCAACTGGAGACTCCCTAGCCTACTAATGATGGATCACTTGTGCCACCATGAGGCCAACATCTCAACATTCAAGTGCATACACAAAAATCTAACTGTCAGAATGTCATTAAATAACTAAATATTCTTTACCCGGAAGAACAATGCTGCTGATTTTATTGACCACCTGACATTTCTCTAAGACAACTCTCAGATAAATTAACATCAGAGTTGCTCAAAAAAAGTTTATTCTTATTGGATGGAAGTTCGTGCCAAGCCAAGGGTGACTGAGACCAATACCAGTCTTTTACTGGTGCAGACCTTACTGATTCCACCTGAGTGAACCATGGATGACAGGTAATGTTTGATCAATACCTTGGAGGGGTGCAGTGACCCTGACTAGGCATGAAGCCAATTCTTATCCTCGAGTGGACCGGAGCCAGAGAATGGGGCTATACAACAGTTCTAGAGGTCCAAAGATAAGCAGCTTATCCTGCAGAAAACAAAGACAGACCGATGTGCTGGGAAACTGTAGCAGACTTATATTGCCAGACTTGAGCACACAGAGAGATACTTCTCTGACAGATCAGCCTCACACCGAGATGCAGTTCAGCCTCGGTCAATTTGTCCACAGCAGGGAATTGAAGATTAATATCCGAGGCTAAGCAAGACTTAAAAAAATCTGAGGCATGGGATGTAAACTCCTGAAATGTCCACATACACACATACCAAGGCCTCAGGCAGTGATGAGGGGTCCAGGCTCTGGGAGGCAGCAAATAATTCAGTGTCTTTGGTTTCATTGCATTCCTCCTGTTCACACAGAGCGCCTGACAGCTAATATTCCCATCAGCCACTGTGGAGGAGGAACAGATCCTCCCACTCTGCTCAACACCAACACTGCAATGTTTCCCTACTCTTTGCATGTATACATCCATGTACTGCTAAGCCAAAACAATGAAATTACATGGTTGCTTAACCACAAAATCACAATGTTTTCTGACACCTTTCTGTAAGAACCAGCAGTTATTTTCGGCTGTTTGTGCTACATTAGCTTCTCTTTGTGGGCCGGACAACAACTGTCCTTCACTACTCACACGTCAAAGAGCCTTGGGTGCTCATGACCCTGTCACCAGTCCACCTGTTGTACCTCCTTAGACCACTAGGGTAGGCATTAACCACTGCAGACCAGCAACACCAAACAAGAGTCCGAGCTCTTATTTAGCTTTTATCTGCTTTTACCTTCTAGCACTTTGAGATTTGATCCAAATGTGAAGTGTGTTATAAATTAAATGTATTATTATTATTATTATTATTATTATTATTATTATTATTATTATTATTATTATTGTTATTATTATTCTTTTCCCTGTGGTACCACTGTGAGAGCACGGAAACCCCTCCCTGTGGCAAAACTAAAAAAACAACATAAATTCAAACCTTTAAGTTCCAGGTTAAGCCTTTGCATTGAGATACCCAAAATGCAATTCTATGTGTAACCTCAAAGAATCGTGTAACCCCTTTTAAAAAACTAGGACGTGACTACATATGTGGTTATTTACTGTTTGAGGTAATTTTTCGACAACGATACAGAGCATGTCTGTGGAAGGATGCAGAATCTGATAAAGATAATCTGAGTAATATTGGCTGTAAATCCAACCATTTGCAACTTGCTCTCCAAAGTCACAATGTGGCATTGAGGAGCATTTAAAACGAATTAGGTGTCACATCCAATAATACGTCAGAGGCTTAGTCTGCTAAAATTCTGCTCTGTGTTTCTGCTATGTAGGTCAGAAATCCCAGTGACAACTGGTAAACATAAATCTCTAACATCTTCCCACTGTTCGCTGGTTGGAATGGAAGATTTGGAATACAGCCAAGAAAGTGTTGCATATTTCAAAACTTGAGGGAAAAAAAATCAAATGGGGTCATAAGAAGCTCAGCCATATCTTCCAAAAACACTTGGAGATAATCAGTTCCCACCCGAAAGACAACGTGGCGAGTGACATAGAAACAGATCCGTTTTCTTTCTGTAGCAAAACCCAAAAACTGTATTATACACTTTCACTAAAAACTAGTACACACATCAATCATGCTTTGAAATTGTGCTTTCTATGGAAGGATTTTCAGTTTCTATTCATTTTTTCATTTTTTGCTATTGTAAAAATTTGAATTGAAACCTTGTGTCTTAGAAGGGACGTTTTTGTCAATTCATTTTGATTTGTCTTACATTTCTGGCTGTGATACTGGGACTGGCCTGAGAGAGGTTGGAGGGGTTATCGATTTTGTGGACATTTTGTAATTTCAGCTTCTGATCCTATAACATTTCCAGTGTTTCCCACAAGTTCAGAATTTATTTGTGTTGGTGGCTAATGGCGCAGCACAAGCGTGTGACGAATGGTTTCATTAATAAACTAGTTATACAACTTTTATCACTTATTCCATTTATTGCAAATGAATAACCATCAATAAAAATAACTATTTATGAATTGAAATGAATTACCGGTTGCAAACGAAGAATCACTCTAAATATCTTACTTCAACATTAATAAATAAAAAGTATGAATAATGAATATACACTCCAAACAAATATAGTACGCTTACACCCACTTTATTTCATAGTTCAAAATAAACGACTCTTAATAAATAACTATTAACATAGTAAAATAGATTTCCATTTTAACAACAAAACATTCAAGAGCTTCATAATTGCTCATTGTGTACCTGCAGATTTTGCGTTTATATACAAAGTACTATATTTTATGCACACCAGTCAATGTTAGAGTCTGGCAACACATTTGAAACCGTGAATTCATAATTTCTCTACGGAGCCCTTAAAGACTCTTGCGAAAAAAAACTAAAATGTGTGTTATCTTCTGCGCACAAGATAAATTTGGCATTACAAACATGGGCCGGTTCTTTGAAAACCACCAGTGTAGCTGTTGCCTGTTGTCCTTCAGTATGTACAGCAAATGATTACAACAGGTCATTCTTCTGAATGAGACTCTGGGTCTCAATGGGATTACCTGTATAAATAAAGGAAAAATTCCTGTCGAACCCATATTTACGAGCAAAAGCTGTTAGAATTTGACTCCATGACATATTTTTTCTGTTTATGGCATAAGTACTTACTTATGTTTCCTGTTGATGAGCATTGTATTCATTCTTATTTTGAAGGATCACAGGGGACGGATCGGTCTTCATCGCTGTGTATAAACAAATTGTATGACAATTCGAATGGAAAATAAAACTTTTCTAAGACCTCTTCCGTTGTGTTCTATGGTTACTTTGTTCACCATGAGACGCCTATGGATTAACAGTAATTTATCTTGTGCACACAATTATTATTTTTTTTCTCAAGGGACTTCAGGGGCTCGATAGTTTGCCTCTCTACTGATAAATATATGTAAAGTGAAATAGTTAATTTGTACACACCTGTTTATTTTAGTATTATGGTTGCAACGCCAATGCTTATAATGGAAATCATGTTTTCACATTGTGGTGAGGAAATAAACATTCAGACTGCACCTAGAAGCTTTTGTCTTTCATTTGAAGAACTGAAGAATTTACCTGTGCGGGACACACACATAGATTTGAATACATTTGTGTGTGTGTGTGGTATATGTCCATATTTAAGCTCTTGCTTCACTGCCACAGAATCCTCTTCTTTGGCTGCTTTTGTTATTTATTATGAATGTGTTTCAGATGTATGTGCACAAGAGATGTGTTTTCTAGGCATCGCACAGGCAGTTTTCATTGTACAATGTTCAGTGACAATAAAGCTACTCTATTCTATTCCATTCTTTACTATTCTATGCTGGTATTCCCTCATGGGGAGTAAGGTGGCCAGAGCCTTTCACGAAATGTACAATTTCCACAAACAGGCAGGGGTCGAAAACCAACAAAGCAGTAAATAACTTAAGAGACAGAAGTTTCTAGGAGAAAGTGCTGATATCCGTACCTATGGTTGATAAGGACATCAACTAATTTCATTGGTAATTGTATTATTTCGATCATAATTCATAATTAAGATGTATTATAATATCATAATTAATAAAATAATCAAATTGATTCCGATCACAAGAATGTCTACCTTGGGTACTGATCTGAGGCAGAGGTTTGCGCTCATTGAGATCTATCTTATAAATATCATATTTTATTCTAATAGTTCATAAATATACTCACTAGTGAGTAAATTTATGTACTATTAGATGTAAACAGTGTACAAATAGTATAGTTTTCGGGTAGCCTATCTGTGCCTTACTTGAGTATTTATTTTCCTTACAAATTTTTACTTTCACTCCCTACGTTTTAAGTATCTGTACTTTTTACTCCTTACAATATTGAAAACAACAAAGCAGTAAATTCCGTGTCTACAAGAGGAGTCATCGTTAGAGGGGGTCGTCTCCATGGGGACAGCAGATGACATTGCAAAACGCAAAACGCAAAATTTAGCATTGTAATTTATACAGATTTATAAATGTTTATGAGAAAAACGTATTACAAAATAGTAAAAATACACTAAAGAAGAGGATTTCACAGTGAATGATACAAATTTACAAATGTCTAAAAGAATTAAAATGTATAGGAGAATGGTATGAGAAAAATACTGAACTATATGAAAAACCTCCATGGCAGATGATACAACTGTGTGTGTGAATGAAGAACTCAACACTTGGAAAGATGGAATATCATCACTTTAATTTAAGGCTAGACTTAGGAAATCCTATAGTCAGGGCTTTCTCAGGTCGCACCTGAACCGTCCCTTAGTTATGCTGCTAAAGGCCTAAAATGCTGGTGGACTTCCATGATGCACTGCATTCTCTCTCCTTCTCTGTCTCTTTCTCTCTCTCTCTCTCTCTCTCTCTCTCTCTCTCTCTCTCTCTCTCTCTCTCTCTCTCTCTCTCTCTACGTGTATTGACGTCACATCACTGCATGCTCCTTTTTCACAAAGCTTATAGTCAGGGCTGGGTCAGGCTGGTCCTGGACCACCTCCTAGTTCTGCTGTCACAGGCTTAGACTTCCTCTATTTCCATATAATTTATTGCTCAAAACATGCTGCATAAATGCAACACTGACTCTATTCCCTCCCAGGAGTCCTTGTGAACGGGAGTCTTTGTGTTCTATAGCCCTGCAGGTTCCCAGGAATGGTGGTTGTTCTGGGTCCTTGTTCCTCGCCGTACCATTCCCCCGTTCTTGTCCGCATTTACTGCCGAGGCCCTGCAGGACGCTATCTTTTACTGCTATCACTAATAATCGTGTATCCAATACTTAGTACCACTTCTACTATTGTATAAGTATATTGTAGTACCACTGCTACTGTATGTACTGCAATACAGGAGTTTTTGCCCCGAAAGGAGGAGTTCAAGTATCTTGGGGTCTTGATCACGAGTGAGGGGAAAAGGGAGCGGGAGATGGACAGACGGATTGGGGCGGCGTCTGCAGTGATGCGGACGTTATATCGAGCCGTTGTGGTGAAGAAAGACCCACGCTCCGACCCTCACCTAGGGTCATGAAATGTGGGTCATGACCGAAAGAATGAGATCGCGGATACAAGCGGCTGAAATGAGTTTTCTCCGCAGGGTGGCTGGGCTCAGCCTTAGCGATAGGGTGAGGAGCTCAGACACCCGGGAGACGTTCAAAGTAGAGCCGCTGCTCCTCCGCATTGAGAGGAGTCAGTTGAGATGGTTCTGGCATCTAGTCAGGATGCCCCCTGGATGACTCCCTTGGGAGGTGTTTCGGCATGTCCATCTGGGAGGAGACCCCGGAGTAGACCAAGGACCCACTGGAGAGATTACATCTCTCAGTTGGCTTGGGAACGCCTCGGAATCCTCCCAGAGGAGTTGGTGTATGTGGCCGGGAAGAGGAAAGTCTGGGCTTCCCTGCTGAAACTGATGCCCCCGCGACCCGGACCCGGATAAGCAGAGGTTAACGAAACAAAATGAAACATAACATCATCATTGCTAGAACTGTATACAATTTGTTTATTTTTGTTGATCTGCTCTGTACACTCATCTATTGCATGTCTCTCGGTCCTGGAAGAGGGATCCTTCCTCTGTGTCTCTTCTGAGGTTTCTTCCCTTTTTTCCCCTGTTAAAATTTTTTTTGGGGACTTGTTCCTAACCTGGACTGAGGGTCAAAGGACAGAGTTTGTTGCATCATATAAAGATCGTAAAGCCCATCGAGGCAAATTTTGATTTGTGATTTTCGGCTATACAAATAAAATCGTCAGCTGTCAAGATAAGAGATGCACTTTAATGTCCAAATAAAATATTTAGAGGGATCCAGTGGAAGTGCTTTTCTCAAACTTTGTGATATAAAACAGTAACGTCCTTATATGTAACAGATATCGCTCCATTTTCAATTACTGCTAGATCTATGTTGTGGCTCATTTTCAAATTATATATGCACCTAGACCTTAGTGACAGAAAGAACTTGATTGATTTTGGAAAGTTTTGTGGTAAAATTCCGACACTAGGAAGAGCTTTACCTCTGAAAGTGTTCAGGCATATGGATCGACTGGAGGATAACATGCAAAAACTGTGTTTTACTCTAATAATTCATATTTTACTCATACGGAGAGCTGTTTATCTAAAACACTCTTTGTTGGGCATAACTTGTAAATCGTTGGTCCGAATTAATCTGAATTTAGTGCAAATTAATCGACTTGAGGAGATACATCTTGTAAAAGTTATATTTAACTTCAGTAGTTCATAATTTATCCTTGAGTTGGAGCTTTTTTTTATTTCTATAAAGACTGTTTTCCAGAAAAAACTCAAAAAGTATCTCCTGGATCCTTTTGAAATGGTATACCCTCATAGACCTTTGTGCAAGGAAGAACTGGATTGATTACGGTAAGGATTGGTTATATATTTCTGACATTAGGTGGAGCTTTATCTCTAAAAACATTTTGGCCATAGATTCTCAAGCATTTGTCCAATTTAGTCCGAATTTATTGCTTATGAATCATCTTTAGGAGGTCTATCTTGTTTTCTTCCTCTTATTTTTCTTCTTCTTCTTTCGGGAGTTCCCTCTAGGGGTCACCCCAGCGGATCATATCATTCAGAAAATTAATTTGGAAAGGCCTTTACGTGGGATGCCCTTCCTGACACAATCCTCCCCATTTATCGGGTCTTGGGACCAGCACTAGAAGCACTTTGATTTGTGATCACTCTGTGGCTGGGTAAGGAGGTCTATCTTTAATAGTTCACATTTTACCCGCAATCAGTGAAAAAACTATGAGTGTGATAAACACAAAAGAAAGCAAATAGTTACCGGCACTCAGTGGAAATTCTGAAATAATTGTTAGTTTTCCCTACTCATTGTAATTGATGAATCGAGCATTTGGGTTTACTGTCTGTGAAAGTGTGTTATGAGAAGTGATTTAAACGAGGACCCTGATTCTACAACCCTTATCTCATCAAGTAGGTCGTTCCAAAGCTGAGGCATCCTGACCACAAAGACACTGTCACTTTTAGACTTCAACCTCGACTTGGGCACAGTCAGAAGGACCCCACCTGAGGATCAAAGGTCACGAGTTGGTTCCTAAGACGTCATTAACTCTAACATAAAGCTAAGAGCCAGACCCAGATGGGCTTTTAAAAAGTGATCAGTAAAATCTTAAAATCAATTGTGATGATATCTGGATCTGTTAAGTAGAACATTCTGTCAACTGATGTCATTCAGACAGTCTAAAACAGAAGCTAGGCTTTCTGGGTCACATCTGTCAGGGGAATGTCTATCTGTATGCCATCAGCGTAACACGGAAAAGAAATACAAGTGGAACCATATATTTGGAGAATTAAATTTGATCTTAAATGAAATAACACGGTACACCACAGGTAATGTGAGTTATAGTTGAGGAGAAGTTTCCTTTGGTGAGCGAGAAAGTACTATTCGATAAATAGAAATTAAACCAACCCAGTACGGGGTCCTTGATTTTGTCAATGAAAAATGGCATGGCCTACTGTGTCAAAGGCTGCACGTAGATGTAAAATAAATCAAATAGAACTCTATACTTTGTAAAACTTTAAAACCAGATTCAAATGTATAAAAGATATTGTTAACACATGCCAATGCTAAAAGTTGGTAGATTACCACTTTTTTCCATTTTTGGGGAAAAAATGGAAAGAAAGAAAAGACGTTTAGAAATTGGCCTACAATTTCTTTATTTTACCTGGATTTCATTGGAATCCATATAAATCTGAGGTCAAGTCATTATCAAGACTTTTCTCACCATTGTCACCATTTAGGACTACAGATTCATTTTCTTGAGTATGACTATGAGGTTTGCGAATGGCGGTTTGAGGATACACTCAGAATTAATAGATGAACTCAACAATTTCACATGAGATAATAATAATCATATTTATACAGATTTATGAACTGCTCTGCAAATTAATCAATCTGAGGAAAAAAAGACCATTTTCTAATTTGTATCTTCAGTTCTGAAACCTGTCTGTTGCCGTGGTTCACTAGTGGTGCATGTCTGTTGCCATGGTGACTGGTACAATAACAGGGAGTGAAACTGTTAAGATTAGTTTCTTTCCATTAGAGGACCAACAGAACTTGAAGGCTCCTCATGATGGAGTTTGCTTCACCTCATGTAAAATAAATAGGTGCACGAGAGGAAAACCAACAGTGACGGTGGCTCAATTGGTAGATGGGTAGTCCACTTATCTGAAGGTCAGTGGTTCAATCCCCAGCCACTGCAGTCCACATGTCATAGTGTCCTTGAGCAAGATGCTGCTCCCAATGGCTCCTCCATTGGTGTTTGAATGATGTCGTGAGTATTTATTGCTCTTGATGAACATGTGGCGGCTTGCATGGCAGCCTCTATCATCACTGTGTGCTGACTCATGTTGTAAAAGCGCTTTGAGTGGCTGAGCAGACTAGAAAAGCATTATATAAGTACAGTCCACATAACAAGTTCATATGTCTGGCCAAGTTTTGATGACTAATGGTGGCTGTTGAAGAAGATCGATGTCCTCTGATAATACATCTTTTGTTTTTCTTGAAGATAATCGTGAAGAAAGACTGTAATAAAAATCAAGGTATTATCCAAAAAAAAAAAAAAAGAGAAAACTTATTTTATATTATCTCCAGGCTCACATTGTAGGAGCATGCTAAATAAAATCTTGGCTCTAGTTTTCTTTTATTCAATATACAGCTCTGGAACGAACTACCGATAGATTAGATAGTTGGTAGGAACGTTAGTTTTAACAAAATATTCCTTTTCTTTTCTAAGATAAACATTCGTAATTATACTATATTTTATTTAAATCATATATGAGTTGAATTTGATTTCATTCTAATACCTGTTTTTTTTGTATCAGTACTATTCTATCAGTATGTCAGGTTTGCATTCATCCTCTACTTCTGTTTTTAAATTCTTTGTGTTTATTTTAGCATTTGGTACAATTTTTTTTGATGTTAGGCTACATTTATTATATGAAACATTCTAGATTAATAAAGTTTAGTAATTTTCCAATAATAATACTAACAAAATAATAGTTGACTAGATGTCTGTTCATTGTCAGTGAAGTGTATCACTCTCTGCAGGATCTTCCAGCTGCAGCACTAACTTCAGTTTCTGTTCAGTCTGACTGAGGGAGGTTTTTGTACGACGGTTTTTCACTGTGTGAACACACGCTGACTGTTGGGATAGTGAAAACTCTGACAGTAGTAAACTGCTGCATCTTCAGCCTTGACTCCACTGATGGTCAGAGTGAAGTCAGAGTTTGATCCACTGCCTGTAAAACGAGGTGGAATCCCTGCTACTCGCTGATTATTGTAGTTAATGAAGAGTTTAGGAGATTCTCCATCTTTCTGCTGGTACCAGGATAAATAAATTCCATCATAAACACTCTGACTGGTCCTACATGTGATGGAGACGGAGCCTCCTGGAGCAGAACTCACTGCTGCAGACTGGGTCACTGTGATCTGGCCTCTGGACTCTGAGGACACAGAGACAGAAACATGGAGCAGTGTTCTGGTTTAGAGCGCTTCATTCCAGAGGGACGGATGTTCAGAGGAGAGGAGCTGCATTCTCTGGACTTTACCTGTGAAGCAGCAGCAGAGGAGAGTCCAGATGAGGACGGAGATCACAGTCATGGTTCCGATGAGGAGGATTTCTGTGTCTTCTGTCGTGATGAAGGACAGCTGTCAGTCATCCAGTCTTCATCTCTCACCACTATAAACTCTCCCAGATCACTGGAGCATGGTGCTGCTGATGCAAAGTGTCTCTCTATGGAAATGTTCTGACTGACTCCAACAGGGACTTGGATTACTCTCATCATGCTCCTCATCCATGGATCCATCAATTTGATCACAGGGTTGATCAGGAATATTATCAAAAACTGTTTTAGTTGAGTTTGGCTTCATTCTTCTAGACAGACTCTCTTCAAACATCTACTTTAATATTTTTTGTAGTTTATTCCTGCAGAAGTTAATATTTATTAATACAGAGTATCTATCAGTTTTTAACTTTTATGGTTATCCTCAATTTTCGTATCAGTGGACAATATTTTGTTATCAGACTTTAATTTTGTTGCGTGTGTTTGTGTCAAAGTCAGAGAGCCGTGTCTCCACAGTCAGAGGTTTTTGTACGGCGCCTCAGTGAGTTTGTATCACTGTGGTTCACGTTCGGTGGAGGAACCAGAGTGGACGTTGGACGTAAGTTTCTGCTCTAATCCTGAAGACAATATTGTAAATTAATGTTTTAGATGTAGATTTTTGGATGTTGGAGTCGGATGAATAGATCTTATTTGAATTATTTTAGATTTTATGTTTTTCTTTTATGATGGAGATGAACTCAGAGCAGCGTAACTTAACATTTCTGCACAATTATACCTAAAATGTACAGTTTAAATATTATGATAAGATGTCATATTTTATATTATTTTATTTAAGGAGTAAAATGTAAATGTTTACATTTAGTGCAGTGTTTTGTGTCATGTTCAGTCAGTGGATAAATGAAATGATTTGGGTTTAATTTATTACAGGAGACAGAACAGCTCAGTTTAAATACATTAACTTCCTGTTTAATATTGAATGGTGAACACATGAATACACAAATTATGTTTATGTAAACATTCACCAGTAATTGATACGGTTGATGCAAACATTTCCTGAACTGAATTTTATATCCAAATCAAAGTTTTGTCCATCTCTTTTATTTTTGACTTTGTTAAAGTGACAGTTTGAAGTGGAGAAACGATGGAGGAGAAAAGCTGTTTAACCAGAAAAATTTTTTATATTATCATTTTTGGGGCTCCAGATTGAACCGAGTGAGGATGAAGATTTCTACATGTGTTTCTTGTTTTCTTGAAACGATTCCAGTCTTTCCGTCAGTTTTTCTCATGATGATTGAGATTCACCTGAAGATCATGTGATTGTTCATTTTCTCTCTTTGTGTTCATGTCCACTAAATCCTTTACAGTCATGCAGAGCTCAGGTTTGGATGATGCTGATGTTTGATTTCCAGCGTAGTTTGATATATTTCAGGTCCTTCTGTGTGATGGTTCTCTCTGTGCTGATGTTCACCAGAGGTTTCTATGAGGAAGTGAAACAATGTGTGACTGCTGGAGCAAAGAAAAACTTCTGACAGAAACTCTTTCAGGGACAGAATCAGCTCCACACAGGAAAGGTGTCCAGGTTTCTGATGCTTGATTGACAGCTGTGTGCTGCCTCTCCTCTAAGCTGATTGGTGTTTCCTAGGTGATGTCCATCCCACCCTGACGGTGCTGCCCCCCTCCTCTGAGGAGCTGCAGCAGGGGAAGGCCACGCTCATTTGTCTGGCCAACAGGGGCTTCCCTTCAGACTGGAGTCTGTCCTGGAAGGTGGACTGCAGCAGCAGCGGCAGCACCTGCAGCTGGGAGGAGAGCAGGGGCCCCGGGGTGCTGGAGAAGGATGGCCACTACAGCTGGAGCAGCACCCTGAGGCTCCCTGCAGACCAGTGGAGCAAGGTGGGCTCTGTGACCTGTGAGGCCACACAGGGCTCCCAGACTCCACTCTCAGAGACGCTGTGGAGAGACCAGTGTTCCCAGTCCTGACCTGACTCACTGATACTGGTTTTACTCCATTACTGTGTTTCTCATTACCAGCTTGAACATTAATGTTTTCTTGATTCTTGTTTCCTTCTTGTTTAAAAGTTCAGACCAGTAAAAACTTTCATCAATTCTCACTGAGTTTTCTTTGTGCTTTTTATACTTACAAGTGACATTGACCATTATTATAATTATTATTGTTATTATTATCATTATTGTTATTATTGTTATTAATATTAATATTATTATTAACATTATTATTGCTATCATTATCATTTTAATTAATATTATTATCATGAATGTAATTATTATCATTAATAAAGTAATGATTTCCATTATTAAAATTATAATAATAATAAATATTAATATTATTATTATTATTATCATTTTTATTATTATCATTAGTATTAATATCATTAGTATTAATATCATTATCACTAGTATTAATATCATTATCATGAATGTAAATATTATCATTAATAAAAAAAATATTATCATTATCTAAATTATAATAATAATAAACATAATTATTAATATTGTTATTGTTATTGATATCATTATCAAAATTATTATTGTCATGATTACAATAATTACAATTATTATTGTTATAATTCCAATAATTATAATTATTTTTGTTATTGGCTTTATTATTAAAATTATTATTGTTATTATTACAATTATTATAATTATTACTCTATACATTTCATATTAGTTAAAGTCATAAGAAGAAGACATTTCGTAAAGTCGCAGTAAGAACATTTCTTAAAATTCTGTGTTTGGACCAATAGCAGATCAGCATTCATTAAATAGATCTAGTAGATCCCGCATTTCAGAGGAGAACAGTGACGTCTGTCCTCCTCGGCTCTCCACTTCACACAGACTGTCTTTCACCTTGCCTGCCGTTTAGGTACCGCTGTTGAGGCTTTATCTGAATTCAGATATGAAATTGTTTCAAAAGAAGATAAAAAAACTATTTTATAAATGACACTGAGATTTGGTGACGGTTTATTTCAACCAATTGTTCTGTTTATATTTTGAATTCCCTCTTACCTCTCAAAAACAGAGGAGGAGCAGCCTTCTCTGACGTGAGCTAACGCGCTAACAAACAGAGTCTGTAAAAGAACCCTGGATTACTCTCATCATGCTCCTCATCAGTGGATCACTGACTTCATCACAGGATTAATAGGAATATTATAAAACATGCTACAGATGAGTTTGTCTCCATTCCTCAAGACATATCTTCTCTTTAAATATCTGCATTCTGAGTTTTGGAGAGATGAACAAAGATTTTAACACACTTACACACACACACGGGCTCACACACATGCACACACACACACACACACACACACACACACACACCCGATAAACACCCACGCACACACACACACATGTAACACACACATATTTAATAAAAGTTCCCAACACTTGAAACATTTAAGGGGGTTGACTGAAATGACCTTTAACCTCTGTTCTTCACAGTATAACCCTAAACTTTGAAATGATCAATAGAAAAACAAAAAAGTGGAGCGTAGGGTTTAAAGCCCCTGACAAAAACATTCCTCAAGGGACGCTCCAACAAAACTGCATCCAAACAGGCAGGAATCCTATGACAGGGTAAAGTGTTGCTACTTGTGGCAGTGCATTTGGATTATTCTCTACGTAACATTTTACAGTCACTTCCATCAATCACAGATTACAAAGCCCTGAACACCACTTCAAGCTCAAACTCCTGCCATTTCATTAATTAGTAATGCGGTTAGTTTAAACCTGGACAATTATATCCCACCACCTTAGTTTTCTCATAGTTGTGTTCAGATTCCAGGGATGACGTTCTGTATTAATCTTTACATCCATGCCGTCTGTTCATGTTAGTCTTTTTCTTTGGATTCTGCATGAAATGTTTACAGCAGATCGTCGTCTTACTCTTGTAATACATCTATGTCCATGCAATGAAATGGTAACTTGTAGAGGGACACACTTTGGTACATTTGTAATAAATATAATGTTTAAAATACGTCCTTCTGAAGTGATATGACCAGGTGTGTTAACACTGAACCGCTGATTATAATTCAAAATGTCAAAATGTCCATTTATGAGTCAAAACCACAAATGTGCTCAGTTTAAAGGAGTTCAATGAACCTGAGCTCGGGTTCACAGTCTTGTGTACTGCAGGTGGGATTACTCATGTAATCCGTGTTTAACAAGCTGCACCTTCTTGAAAAGTCTGTGGACATCCAACTCCATCGACACTTTCCACAGAAATTTGGGGTAGTTCAGGTTTCAACTGTAGATCAGGGGTCGGGAACCGATGGCGACATGTGACTCGTAGACAATTTTGAGCTGATATTTTTTAATAAGTTATAAATACTTATACTGTGTCTCTTTAAACAAAAACTTTAAATTTTTCAAATAATATTCAAAATATAAAATATTCTGATATATTTCAATTTGTCGACACCAAATCTCAATTTTCATTGGATAATGCGGTACGACACGGGTCGTTGTAAGGTCAAGAAATAAACTTCCCTCCTTTTC
This sequence comes from Lophius americanus, assembly GCA_037951165.1. Classification (NCBI taxonomy): domain Eukaryota; kingdom Metazoa; phylum Chordata; class Actinopteri; order Lophiiformes; family Lophiidae; genus Lophius; species Lophius americanus. Next base: position 14,206,552 of record JBBDHG010000003.1, read on the forward strand.
GCCAGATAACCCGCTAGTTTATCTGCATCGAACCCTTGAGACGGAAAAGATGTTTAAAATAAAATAAAAAGATGATGATTATCGTTCGCTCAAGGCCGAGTGGACAGAGCAGGATCTAAGTCTAATATGTAACAGATTAATTACTTCTGGAATAAAGACAGGATAATGGATCAGTTAAAAGACAGGCCTCTGTCAGCAAAAACTGTTCAGGATCGTACCATCACTACGGCAAATCAGGTGGAGGAAACACAAATTAAGGACATGAACACAGGGACATACTATTCTCTCACTTCAGATGAGTCAACAGATATTAGCCATTTATCTCAGTTTAGTATAATAGTGAGGTATGCTGCAGGTGACACTGCTTGAGGAAAGTTTAGCTGTTTTGCCAATGAAAGGGTCAACAAGACGGATTGGATCGAATCATGAATTCATGTTACTTTCATGGTAGGTGTGATTTATTATTAGATATTATTTTTAATTAATCAGCTGATTACCAGTAAAACAAAAGAAGGATCGATCGCAGTGAGTAAATGTATCCATATAGATGAGATGAAGTGTGAAGTCATAGAATCCATGTGTGAAGGACGATCAATGGAACTGCATGTGGATAAAATGGAAACGTTTTGATGCCTGTCAAAATAAAAGGAACACGCCTGGAGAAATATGTTGAGATGCATTAAAGTGCTGATGGAAACGCTTCAAAAGGAAAGAAAGTCATTCTTGAATTGTTATTCTAAGGATTAAAAAACGTGATGATGGTTGATGAGGGTGACAAAATGGAAAATGAGCTGAAGACTCTCAGTGCATCTCTCAGAGGGAAGTTGGGCGCTTGCACTAGCACAGGGGTCGGCAACCCAAAATGTTGAAAGAACTATATTGGACCAAAAGAACAAAAAACAAATCTGTCTGGAGCCGCAAAAAGTTAAAAGCCGTATAAAAGCCTTATAATGAAGGCAACACATGCTATAAGTGTCTATATTAGCTATATTAGCCTACTATCAAAATGATAAGTAGGCTACAAATACATAATGAGCTTACATGATTAAACGTTTATTTTACGTGCAGCGCGTCCTGGAGAGAATGACGCACCACGTGACTACTCTGCTGTACGATGGTGCTTTAAGTTTAACTTCCATTATAATATTAATGTATTATGTTTCGTTGCATTGATGAAATTATAGAAATACAATACAGAATTAGATTTTTGATGTCATTTTTATTTTAGGATTCGAAAAAACAACAACAAAATGTGTAACGTTCATAATAGGCCTCCTGTGATTTCAGACCTCCCCATGGAAATAAGATGCAGTCCTTTTCAATCCTCAATAATACAATACAATCCTCTTTCCCCCTTATCTGGGCAACAGCCAGAGTGCAATAAAACAGCAGCCTTTTGAAAAGGTAAAGTATATAAAATTAAAATAATACAGTTTAAGTTTGATTTCTGTGCATTATCCTCTTCTCTTTAGTTTTCTGCAAATGTGCACGGGTAAAATGCAGCAGCACCCTCTTCTCTTTTGACACGCACAACACAATGCAGCCATCCTCGGACCTGAGCAACAAAACACAATAATATCCTTATGTGTCATTCCAAATATATACTGACAAAAATCAGAAATCACTTTATAAAATCAGGCACTTTGTTACTAAATATGTGCCTATGACAGGATTGTGTTCTTACCCGTTTAATGTGACTTCTGCTTTCGGACATCACTGGACAGCTTCTCAACATCGGGCATGTAAGATGTAACTTTAATCTTCATGCAGGACTGCAAGCTCTCATCGGTGAGGCGGGTGCGTTATTTGGATTTTATGTAGTTCATGTTTGAGAATATCTGCTCGCACAGGTGTGTTGATCCAGAGATGGATAATACTCCAAATGCATATTTCTTCATGTTCCTATAACTGTCAGGAAGAGCATTCCATGTTTCTAACACAAGTTTCTCGGGTGTTGGGAGGCTTTCAATTTTGCTCCATTTGTGGCTTTGGGCAAGCTGGGCTTTCTGGCGAGTGACGTCTTCAAGCTCGGCTCTCAGACTTTTGAATTTGGACATCAATAAATCTTTGTCAGCTATATCAGCCATTTCCATTTCAAGGTCAGCTTGATTTACTCCTGGGAATGTGTTCAACAAGCACGGGTCAATCTCCAGGGGTGTGACGGGGAAAGATAGTGTCATTTTTTCCTTTCGGAACTCGATAAATCTGCTCACAAATCTAGCAATGCACGGAACTGACGGTGGTTTAATGCTTTTGCAATTATCTTGTTCACCATCTCGATGACAAGGTTCATCACCTCCATACACTCCGGTGGGAATGTTTGTGCACACAGTGCTTCTTGGTGCAAGATTCAGTGAAATGCAATTATTCCATTGTCATTTAAACACTTCAGCACAGCCTCACATATGTCCTCCCCGCGTGTTTGGCCTTTCAGTGGTATTAATGCGATCCTTTCTTCTTGCGGCCCATCAGAGTTCACATACCTGCATAACAGCGCTGCCTGTTCAATATCGATCACATCACACGACTCATCGCAGGCGATTGAGTATGCTGGAGCTGAATTAATGTCCTTGATTTGCTGATTGGTGATGCTGCCTGCCCTTTTAATGGCCCTTTCCTTCACTGTCTTTGTGGAGAGAGGCATGTCTTTAATTTTCTGTATTATCTCGGTTTTGTTTATTGAAGTCTGAAAATAGGTGCTCTGATATTTTAATGAATGAATCCTTCATGTATTCACCATCTGTGAACGGTTTATTATCTCCCGGGTTGCAACAAAACTAGCAGCAGTAGTGGAGTTTGGAGATGTAATCCACTACTTAAATCTATCTTTGCGCTCCTCTAATATTTCCAGGAATAATGCAATCGCACTTTTTCTCTCACTCCCACCTGGGTACTCGGCTCCAAATGTAGCATGCCTCCCCTGGAAATGTCTTTCCACGTTACTCTTTTTGATATTTGACAACTTCTCATTACAAAGCAAACATGCAGGCAATCCTTCCTCATTGGCAATGAAAGCAAATGATTCGGTCCAAGAACTGTGGAATCCTCTGTTCTCCTCAGCTATCTTTCTCTTTTTCCCTTTGGGATCCATGGCCCATGACACACCCGCCGGTTTGTTTGCAACAGCCACCTGTCTGGCACTACGCCGAGCTGAAAGAAACGTGTGTCGCAGACTATGACGTAATCTTTGTTGACAGAAATGTTGAAATTAAATATTTATTACACACATTTTTACAGCATTGAATAATAAATTATATTAAAACAAAAAAAATATTCACACCATCTTTTTCCATTTTCATATTTTTGAAAAAGTTCCAGGGAGCCACTAGGGCGGCGCCAAAGAGTTGCATGCAGCTCTAGAGCCACGGGATGCCGACCCATGCACTAGCAGAATGATAATAACCATAATATCCAAAGGTTCCCTTTCATCAAGAGTAATTACACTGATGCACTCATCTACCAGCTTATATTCAGACTTTTTTACTAAATCTGCTCTTCGTTTTCGAAAAACCTAGCCGTTAGCCACTAATTCTCAAAAGATAGATATGGCTTCCCTCTCTCCTTCTCCTGCTCTCTCTTGCTCTGTGTGTCGTATGTTTAGCTACTCCTCTGCCTCCTTTAACTCTAGTTATACATGCAATAAGTGTAATTTATTGTTGCCCTGGAGGCGAGGCTCACTGAATTGGAGACGCGGCTCCGCACCATGGAAAATACCCCATAAACTGCTGAAGCTAGCCAGCCCCCTGTAGCCGCTGTGGACCAACCGGACTTTGCTCCTCCTAGCCGCCCCCTACAGCTCCTGAGCAGCCGGGAAAACATGGAGCCTGGGTGACTGTGTGAAGAATGTATAGCCCGAAACACCAGCCCACAGTTCACCAGCAGCCTGTTCATGTTTCAAACAGATATTCCCCACTTAGCAAAATACCTGGTGAGAAACCAACTCTGATCATTGTCAGTTCTATTTTACGGAACGTGAATTTAGCGACACCAGGGACCATAGTGAAATGCATTCCTGGGGCCAGATCGGGCCTCCTTTAGAGTCACCCAGCCCAAAACCCATAGAGACTGTGTCTGTCCCCCGACCACCTACAATATTCAAGTCAGATTACAAAAATAAAAAATAAATTGTGGAATCCTTAATATTAGATCTCTAAACCAGTTTTAGTAAATTATCTTATTTTAGATCATCATATTAATTTATTGTGTCTGACGAAGACCTGGCTGTGTGAGGAGGAATATGTTAGTTTAAATGAATCTAGCCCCGCTACTCATATTAATACTCACATACCCAGAAGCACCGGCCGAGGAGGTGGAGTTGCAGCCATTTTAACTCCAGTTTACCATTAAATCCTAAACCCAAACCTGACTGTAACTCATTCTCAGTCTTACAAACCAAACCTGGAAGCATCAGCCGCCAATCTCATTTGTCATATTGTATCTGGCTCCTGGTCCATACTCCGAATTTTTAAATGAGTTCTCTGATTCTCTATCAAACCTAGTCCTTAAGACAGATAAAATAATCATACTAGGTGACTTTAACAATCACATAGATGAAGACAGAGATAGTCTCGGTGCCGCGTTTAACTTAATATTAGACTGTGTTGGTTTCAGTCAGCGTGTTTATGAGCCCACTCACTGTTTTAATCACACCCTGGATTTAGTCCTGACTTACGGCATTGATAGTTCATCCACAGAATTCTCTGCTATCGGACCACTGTTTGATAACTTTTGAATTTGCAATGCTAAGTCACTCGAAAATAAACAAATCACTCTACACGCTAGAAATATATCTGAAGAAGCTGTAGTAAAGTTAGAGAAGCTATTCCATCAGCCCTGTCTCGACTTTAATGAATCTGAGGTTAGTCCCGTGTAACTTGATTGTTTCGTCGATAGGGCTGCAGCTCACTGAGATTAAGTCTGGACTCTATCGCATCCATAAAATAGAAGAGTGTGAAACAGAGGAGAGCTAAACTTGTTGAGTCCCGATTAACCTGGCAAGACAGCATTCAAAATATAGGAGAGCCATCGGCAGCACCAGAGCAGCCTATTACTCTGACCGGATAGAGGAAAATAAAAACAACTCCAGGTTTTTGTTCAGCACTGTAGCCAGGCTGAATGAGAGTCAGAGTTCTATTGAGCCTGCATTCCTAAAACCCTTAGTAACGATGACTTCATGGGTTTCTTTAATGAGAAAATTTCAAGTATTAGGGACAAGATCCATAACCTCCTGTCTTCAATTGGCTCAAGTTTACACCCCAGGACTATGTGCTTAGAAATAACAGATAGACCTGGAGCAGATCTAGACCGCTTCAGTCCTATTGATCTAAAACAATTAACTTCCCTTATTTCTTATCCAAAACAACAACCAGTCTCCTAGTCCCAATCCCAACTAGTCTACTTAACCCTTGTATGGTGTCCGGGTCTGTGGGACCCGTTTTAATTTTTCATCTAAACAAATATATGAATTATACAATTCATTATTTTTTCAAACTCAGACTCATTGGCCTTGGGTCATTTTCTGTAAAGAACATATATCAGAACAACTTTTCAATGACCACACACATGTTCATCCCCCTACTCATTTATATCACAGACGGGATGTTCAGGTCCACTGGACCCGGGCCAATAAAAGTGTGGAAATTGTAGGTCCTGTGTACCTTGACTCTGTCCTTCCTCCTGTCTAGGCCTGCTGTTAGTGTGTGTATCTTTGTGTGTGTGTGTATGTGTTTTAAAACCTTATTGTCACCATTGATACTGCCTAGAGGGGCAGCATACCATCTAAACCTGTAAAATATGGTATAAAGATCTGAGATGCCTTTGATGCCACTTCCTTATATGATTGAACTTCCAAGCCTGCAGAATAAAACCTGATGGAGGTGCCCCTGAGAAAAAAATCAAGCAATGAAAGTTGTCCTGGATATGACTCAGGGACTCAGTGGACACAAGATCACATGCTACAATTTGTTTACCTCGCACAAGCTGGAACAAGAGCTTCTAAAGAGGAAGCTGACCATGGTGGGAACGACGGAAAAGCAAGTCCGAGCTCCAACCCCTAATGCTGACTACTAAGAACAGGCCTGTCAAGGCTACAAAGTTTGTGTGCACGGCTGACACGTCCCTGGTATCTTATGTGCTGTAGAAAGGTAAGAGTGTTGTACTTGTGAGTAATCTGCACAGGGATGGGAGAATCTATGAACAGGAGCATCAAAACCAGAGATCATCATGGATTATAATGCCACAAAAGGAGGGGTGGGTAACATGGACAAGTTGGTGACTGTAAAATGAGGACCTTACGCCGGCCACTGATAACATCCTTTGACATATCATCTGGATGGCAGTGAACCCAGACTGGAACAGAGGGAAGCTCCAGAGGAGACGCCTCTTTCTCTAGGAGCTGGGAAAGGCACTGGTGAAACATCAAATCCAAAGAAGACAGCAGGATCCAAGAACCCCAGCCTCTGCAGCCGTCATGAGGAGGATTCAGAAGGTGAATGCTGGTACTCCATCCACGAAAAAATGCAGCGGGTCCACCAGACCCACGAACATTGGCTGAATGAACATTGCTTTATTTGAGGATTTCCAGTCAGGTTTTAGAGTTCAGCATAGCACAGAAACGGCACTGGTCAAAGCTACAAATTGGCTTTTAATGGCATCTGATGAGGGACTGGCCTCTGTTCTGGTCTTGTTGGATCTTAGTGCTGCATTTAACACTATTGACCAGCAAATTCAAATACAAAGACTTGAAAACTTAATTGGCATCAAAGACACTCCATTAAATTGGTTTAAGTCCTATTTATGTGACAGATCTCTGTTTGAATCTGTTAACAATAAATTCTCCATGCATAGTAAAGTTACTCATGGAGTTCCCCAGGGTTCTGTGCTTGGGCCAATATTATTCACATTATATATAATCCCTTTAGGCAACATTATCAGTAAGCACTCCATAAACTTTCACTGTTATGCAGATGACATACAATTATACTTATCAATGAAACCAGGTGAATCTAATCACTTACCCAATTTTGAGGCGTGTCTCAAACCATTAAGACCAGGATGACCTGCAACTTATTATTATTAAATTCAGATAAAATTGATGTTATTGTGCTGGGACCCAAACATGTATCTGATAATATAACTATTCTATATGGTGTGACCTTGGCCTCCAGCACCACTGTGAGGAACCTGGGAGTTATCTTTGATCAGGATATGTCCTATGAATCCCACATGAAACAGATTTCTAGGACTGCCTTTTTTCATCTGCATAATATTTCTAAAATACGACACATTCTGTCGCAAAAAGATGCAGAAAAGTTAGTTCATGCATTTATTACTTCCAGGCCGGATTACTGTAATACCCTACTAGCAGGTAGTCCCAATCAATCTCTGAAGCCCCTCCAGTTGATCCAGAACGCTGCTGCACGTGTGCTGACCAGAACCAGGTTAAGAGAACATATCTCTCCTGTATTAGCTTCCCTTCACTGGCTCCCGGTAAAATCTAGAATTGAATTCAAAATCCTTCTAGTCACATTCCAAACCCTTAACGGTCAGGCACCAGCGTATCTGAAGGAGCTCATAGTTCCATACTGTCCAACCAGAACACTGCGCTCCCAGCATGAAGGGTTACTAGTAGTGCCTAGAGTCTCCTGAAGTAGAATGGGAGCCAGATCGTTCAGCTATCAGGCCCCTCTCCTGTGGAAAAATCTCCCAATCTGGGTTTAGGGGGCAGAAAACCTTTCTTCATTTAAAAATAGGCATGAATCCTTCCTTTATGATAAATTTTAAAATTGAAGTTGGCATAAACTAGCTCTTAGCTATGCTGCTATAGGTTTAGACTGGTGGGGTAACTACCATGATGCACAGAGCTTTTCTCTCTTCCTCTCTCACTGTCCCTCTTTATACATTCCTCTCACTTTAATTCATGTTACTGGATTAATGCATGTTACTGGATTATTGCATGTTACTGGATTAACGTATGTTACTGGATTAATGCATGTTACTGGGAACGGTTGGTTCTACATCCCTCTCACTTTAGCGCTGGTTACTGGATTAATGTATGTTACTGGATTAATGTATGTTACTGGATTAATGCATGTTACTGGATTAATGTATGTTACTGGATTAATGCATGTTACTGGATTAACGTATGTTACTGGATTAATTCATGTTACTGGGAAAGGTTGGTTCTATATTTCAAACATGAGGGAGCGCTTTACCTTCAAACATTTGGCCAAAATTTAACATCTGCAGGTCCAATTTAGTCTAAATCTGTTAAGCTGAATCGATTCAAGAATGTTTACCTTGTTTTTTTCATATTTTTATTCTAATAGATCATATTTTCCACCCAGCAAAGCACAGGTTAGACAATTCTAATTTGTCAAACCTGCAATTGTCTATGCTGTGGTCTGCTGGGCTGGAGGAAACACAAAGAGGGACAGGAAGAGACTCAACATGCTGGTCAGGAGGTCCAGCTCTGTCCTGGACTGTCCCCTGGACTCTGTGGAGGAGGTGGGTGAGAGGAGAATGTTGACCAAGCTGACATCCATCCTGGACAACATCTCCCACCCCCTACAACATGAAACTGTGGGAGCTTTGAGGAGCTCCTTAAGGTGCAGACTGTGACATCCACAGTGTAAGACAGAGCGATACCGCAGGTCCCTTGTCCCGACTGCAGTCAGACTTCAAGATAAATCCCTGTGAGACTCTGTTGTGTCCGATATCTGATAATCATCAACTGACTACACACCATGTGAGTTAATATAATTGCAATGTTGCTGATCTGCTCCTGGACAACTATTGTACATCTCTAACCGGACTATTTGAATTTATATAATTTATATTATCCTGACTGACCCAACACAGAGTCTCCAAGGATGAAGATCTCAGCAGGAGGTACTGGACGTCCCACACCTGCAGCAGAGTGGATGAATCTAGCACAGTTCTCCTTAAAACGAAAGAAATATAGTATATTGCATTGAAAGGCCTAACATTAAAGGAAGTTAAATGTGTCCGTCTGCACTGAGTTGCAATGGTACTTCAGTCTGATTTAATTTTTACCTTTAAAAAACAAAAAACTAAGAAGTGAAACATTTGTTTATTTGACCCGTATGTAGTGCAGGTGGACAGTAAATAGTTGGTTTAGAGACGGATCAAGGCTATTTCTGCTATGTTGAGATCTAAAATTAAAACTAACCCTAATTTGTTGTTCCTGATAGCAAAGGTGTATCTCTGAAAAGCCCCCAATCCACTGCGTTGTACAAGCATTGAAATCAGTATAGTCTAGCCAAAACCAAAATGTTCTTTTCTCTTTTCAGTAAAACCCATTTCACAACTCTCAAGCGGTTATCTTATCCTTATCCAATGAAAAATACATGTTGAATGATCAAGAATGCAGTTTTATAGAAAGCGTCTAGTCAATAAATTTGGGAATAAATGCAGACATGAATCATGTTCTGATTTGAATAGTATATTTATTTTTGAACCAACAGGATCCAACAAAATACATTATAATTTGGTGTAAGCACTGATTTCAATACGCTTGCATGAAAAAAGAAATAAAGATAATAAAAAATTAAATAGCATTCTGAGGTCATTGTAAAAGTGTCCCATGGACTTAAGGAACTAAGGTTGACACGATGCTGTCCAGCAACTTTTTTGCTAGCAGCATTAGGGTTCCTTGATCGAGTTTGTTGTTGCTGAAAACTGAAAACTGATCAAGCACAGATTTTGAATCGTGAACTAGTATAAATTTGACCCAGCTGTGCAACCTACTTTTTTTCTTTTTAACAAACAAACAGAAAAAAAGTCTCAGGCCAACTCCTACCAACACTCCCAACAAGTGCCAACTGACAAACAAGAAAATACTGTTAGCTGCTCTTGTTTAGTGTATACCAGTGGGTTGTTGATGCTACAGGCCTCATTCACTGCTCACATCTTTCTATTGTAAAGAGTATTGTACATTGGGTACGCAGTTAGATTTCTTAAGATTTCTTTTTGATGGCTTTGAACCGACAATGTTTTTCTATGACTCCACAGTAAGAGTTTATCTTCTTTTCTTGTCTTTCTCTCCATGCGTATGTGTGTAATTGGTTTGTGTTGTTGAAAACTGGAAAGGAAAAATCTAGAGCCTAAACAGCCTCTAGTAGCCATCACCATATTTAGATGACTATTTAGACTTGTCTGTCTTGAAAAAAGACTTTTTTCCAATCTCGCCCTTGCTCTGTTGCGGCGGCCGCCAGAGAGTTAACCGCTTACACTGAAAACACACTCGGTAAAGGCTTGGGATGTCGGCATCGCCAGGAGGTCCAAGGCCACAGGTTTTAGTACTGGAATATCCGTAGAACTCTGAGAAATCCATAATCACAATCCCTATGTTTCATCTGAGTATTAGTTCTTAGTAGTTAGTAGTTTTATAAAACGCTAAAAACTTAGTAGTTTTTAGCGTTTTATAATGCGGTCTGTTTTGTTGAGTAAACTTATTGTCTGACGCTGGTGCTAATTGCTAATGCTAATTTATGTAGATAACTCAAATTACTGTTCATGGTTCCGTTCTAGTCCAATGTTTGCTGTCATTCCATGGCCAAGATGATACGAACCATGATTATATTATTAGTATGATGTGAGAATGATTCATTTTTGGGACCAATTATTGTCTCATAGCCTAATACAAGTCAGATAAACGTCTTATGTCACACAATATTTTGTTCTCGGGATGTTTTAGTTTCTCTGTGGTCGTCTAATTAGCAGCAGTTTATGAAGCACATTTGTTCATACTGGTCTCTCTATCTCAGGCCAGAGTATCAGAAGATTGTCTTTTCCTGATGTGTCATACAATATAAGTAGAATGGATGTCACAGCACAGCAGAATGACACACACACATTTGAGCAGTTTTTTTTTTCTTCTCCTGAACCACTTTGGGCTACATGGCAGCTGCTAAAGAGAGCATGAGAGGAAGAGGGTCTTCTTTGTAAGTGTTGGGATGAGAAAAATGGCCTACTGCTGTTGTGAGGTATACTTGCTGCATTTAACCAAATCATCATCTGTGCATGTCAGTCTTACTGTTGGTCTACTAGAGTATAGTGACGTTTAGATGGTTTATTGTACAGAAGTTATAGTCTGGAGGAAAATACTGTACGGACACTGGATTATGCCACATAGGGCAGAAAATTAGAGTTGATGATCCTCTATTGTTCTGATGGTTGTTTATATATGGTAGACAAGTGCCAGAGACTGTATCAGATAATCTCTTGGTAGTTTGTAGAAACACAAGAATCAGTGATACATTACCAAAAGGTCAGATAACCATAAGTTTATATTGCAACACCAAAAATGTTGGTCTGACTCAGCTGTTTCTGTAACACCTGTTTGCTCCTTCAGGGATGGATCAAATGCAGAGAAATAATTTCACTATGCTGTAATGTGTATGGTTGTCTGTGATAAATAAAGGCTTTCTTCTTCTTCTTCTTCTTCTAAAAATAGAATGCTATACAAAATCTATCAAGAAATAAAAATTCTAACAGTTTGTGTTTATTCAATCAATGATTAACTATAAAAGAAGAATTGTTACTTTCAAATATGACTGGTTCAGTCTTTAATTTCTACAGAGGAAACTTACACATGAGACATAAATATAGAAGATAGAAGCAGGACAGCAAACACAATTTTTGTTTTCACACCCAGATTCACCTTTTACTATATTTATCAACAATTTGCGCTTTAACTAAGCTTAACCTAATTAAATAAAAAACGGTTTCACAAATTCATAACTTACTTATTGTGCCGAATATTTTTCCAAGTCAAAATTAAATCTCCAGTTTGAAATTTCGGTAGCACTTTACATCACAGTGCAGTAATTAAATGGTAATAGTGGGGTATTAGTATGGTAATAAAGAGGTAATAATAATGTAATACCATGTATATAACAAAGTAATAACTAAGAAATAAGATGGTAAATACAGCTCGGTAATAAGATTGTAATAGTGGGGTAATGTGAAATTAAAAAGGTAATACCATGTATTTACCAAAGTAACAAGTAAGTAGTAGCTTGGTAATAACACTTGGTATATATGGATAATATGTCACTGGAATTCATGTAACAGGGTAATAATGGCCCAAAAACTAAGCGTAATAATGAGGAAACAAATTTTAGATGCAAATCAGGTAAAACCATTAACTGTAATAGTATAGTAATAGTTTGATAAATAATAATAATAAAATGGTTGTATCAGTGCAATATTTTGATTCAAAAATGGTAATATGAGGATATTAATGTTGTTATATCATGATAATAATGAGGTAATACAGGTTGATGTTTTCACAGTATCAACTCAAACATTCCAATGTAATAAGGTACAAATTGAAAGTCTAACCTTGTGACTTCCTACCTGGAAACACGTGTGGTAGTTTCTGTGTAATAACCATGAATCAGTGCTGTAAAATGCAAAATTACCTGTTTCTATTTAATCTCTCAATACATTAAACTTTATACATTAAATACTATTGATGCCTTTTACATATTTTACAGTTCAAACCTCAAAAGAATGCCTTGTATGAATATGTCCTTTTATTGATACACCAACACAAATAGAACGATCGGCGATATCGTGTGTGAAGGAGCGATATCGCCGATCGTTCCTTCCTGCAGCAGTCAGACTCCACAACCAGCACTGTTAGCAACACACACACCTACACAACTACACACACACTTAAACACACACCTACACAACTACACACACACTTACACACACATCTACCTTTTAATTTATTTTAATTGCACATAACGTTTAATTTTAATTTAATTTATTTTAATTTATTTTAATTGCACATAACACGATGTTATTCTTACTCTGTGTTATTCTTACTCTGTGTCATTCTTACTCTGTAACATGCTCTGCTGCTGTAATATTGCAATTTCCCCATTGTGGGACTAATAAAGGCTATCTATCTATCTATCTATCTATAGCTGATTTAGATACAAATGAACAGAATAATCACTGCAACCTCAGCCACATTTTATACTTGAAAATACACCGAGTAGCGAATGTTCCCCTCGTGCCGCCAAAAAAGCTCTGACCCGTTGTGGCCTGGACCCCACAAGACTTCTGAATGTGTCCTATGTTATTTTCTACCAAGACCTTAGCAGCAGATCCTGCAAGTTAATAATTGAGACATGGAACTAAGTTGTTGCTCCAGGACTTCCCAGTGATTTGTAATCAGATTGAGATCTGTGAATTTGGACGTCTCATCCTGTTGCTGGTTGAACTTCCTCCGTCCACTTTTGGTGGGAAACTACAGCATATCGAGAACTTCCTATAAAACCTGCTGTTTTGGAGATGTTCTGACCCAGTCACTTAGCCATTACAATTTGGGCCCTGTCAATCCTTACTCTGCCTTCAAAACATCAACTTCAAGAACTGACTATTCACTTCTGTCAAGCCTTTGTGTTCATATTTTATTAGGGTTAGTTCTGTCACTTTGATTGTGTTGTCTTTGGGCGTTTTACTTGTGTTCCGTTCTCCCTCTGTGTCTGTCCTGTGATTGGTCATCGTGCTCACCTGTGTTTCCCCTCCAGATGTGTCTCATTGTCTTGTTACGTCAGTGTATAAAATCTGTCCTCACCTTCCCTTCTGTGCCAGTTCGTTGCATGATGTTAACCGAGTCATCACGTGTCCCAGCCTTCTCCCCGTGTCTACTAAGTTTATCCGAGTGTTTTTGTTCCTGTTTTTCTTTGTTTGTTTAGAATAAATATTTTTGCACCTGCTCTGCAGCGTCTTGTGTCTGCGTTTGGGTCCAAGCTAAACCCCAGCAGAGTTTCTATAAGAATGAACGAACTGGCCAAAATGGACCCAGCGAACGCATAGAGATCAATGAACTAACTTACACACTGATCTGCATTCATGTGGAGTGGATGAAGAGTCTTCATGAGGAGGTACAACAGGCCGCTCTCCACATCGCTCGCTGGAAGATCTCTGCCCCACCCTGGCTGAGGGATTTCCTGTCGGAGTGGTTAAAGACCTTTGTGGAGAACCCGGCCGTGCTGCCGGCATGTTTCCGGCCCCGGCCTGTTGGTTCTTCCCCTGCTCCAGCCCCCGTGTTTGCTAGCCACCAGCCGGCTAGTCCTCTGTCAACTGCGGCTCCGGAGTCCGCTGGCCTCCTACCCGCTAACCCTCAGCCACCATCATCACCTGAGGGAGTCGGTGGTGTTCCTGAGGTTGATGCCGATCGGGACTCTCTTTTTCGGGGAACCTGGGTGGCAATAAAACCGTTTCCCAAAAGGAGTCGAAGCCGGCGCCCAGCTTCATCGCTACCCAGCTCATCGTCCTCACTGCTGCCCATCTCTTCGTCCTCGACGCTGAACAGTTCTTCATCACTCACCGCTGCCCAGCGCCGTTCCTTTTCCCCTGCAGAGGGACTGTTAACGTTAGCTTGCAATAATATTGTTCCATTATGTAATAATTACTGCATGTATTCAACATTTTCAGGGTAAAATGTATTTGTCTCTGGCAATATTTAATGACATAATTGTTATGTCATTGAATATAATGAATGAATATATTGTATTTTTATTTATTTAACTGTTAACTATTGAGCTGACTGTGAATCCTCTATTGATGGTGAACAAACATGGGTGAACACTACTTTTGGAAAATAATTTGAGGAAACATGGCTAATGTTATTATGTAGTGTTAAATTCAAATTGATAAATTGTTAGTTAGTCTAATATTCTGAAAATAAACTGCTTGCGCCGAATGGTATTCACAGAAACACGTTTGTTGATATAACAAATGCATGGTCACTTAGTATCAATGTTTTGTTTTGTTTTTTAAAGACACATTGTAGTTTGGAAGAAAAGGTCAAATAAATGAACTGTTAAGTTTTTATTAGTCTCTTGATACGTGTCCACTGGACTCAGAATACAGACTTGTGTAGACAGGATGTCAATGAGAGCACATGATATTAGTGAAATAACTCACTTGTGTACCTTTGGATACACAAGTATACACCATGTCCTAAAGCCCCTATATGCAGGGGGATTTACTGGATACCTGCTTAAAACAGATTCAGTAGCAGGGCACATCTTGCAGAGTAAGGCTGCACTTAATCATGCTTGAGTCTTTCCTGTCATCTGTGGTGACCCCTGTGCACAGAGACACGCCTTTAAGGCAGTACCTTGTGGTAGAAAGAATGAGCAACTTTGCAATATAAAAAATGTGTTTTACATATATAACGGGTTATCAAATGACTACTGATGGATTAATGTGGAGGCAGCATTCATATTACTGGTCAGGGAAACATTTTATATACTCTCCTCAAGTCACCATCCTCCATTACCTCTGGATTTTTCTTTTTCTTTATTACCAAAAACAATACTTTTCTGTACATAGCAGTCATTCTTGATTTTGTTAGAGTGAATGTTTCCTCACCCACAATTTTTTTTAATTCATGAAAATAATATATTTTCACTCATCACTGAAAATAAATTGATTAACTTCACAAGTTGTTGCAAAAAAACAAAACTGGCTTCACATTTGTGTTTGTTTGCTTTACCTCTGCAGTTGTACTGTCGCCGCCGGAGACGCCGTATTTGTCGGAGTTTTACTCCTTCAGGATCCAAAATTTTATTGATCAATCTCATTGTTTCTTCAGAAACCACAAAACCCCTTTCAACAGCACGTTGCTGCAACCAGCGATCGCCCTGCAGTTGAACACTTCCAGCCATCTCCTTCTCCACAAAAGAGATGATCTCCCCCAAGTCTGTCTGCTTCTTTCTTCTGAACAGACCCAGTTTCTTACACAACCTTTTCAAAGTCCTGATGCTGATAATTATGTAGTGTTGTTGTTCCAAAAGATTCAATATTTCTTTATTTGTCAGACCGATGTCAAAGTAAAGTTTGACCAGATGTTCCACGTCCCTCATTTTGACGCTGGTGACTGTCGGATATTTCCCCTTCTTGTGTTTTGGCACAAATTATGAATTTATTTTAATAAAATTACGTCATTACTCTAAAGTTATTACTTTTTTTTTTCATAAAATTAAAAGTTTTTTCTCGGAAAATTACGACTTAATTCTCTTAATTATGACCCTAATCTCGTTCTCTTTTTTTACATTTTTTGTCAATGCGGCCCCAACTCTCCGTCGTAGGCAATAATATATGTATGTTAATAGATTTATAATCTTCTAAAATGGATCGGTCATTTTTGACCTTGAACTTTAGGATATTTAAGCTGAAATTAACAGAATATAAGCGTTAAATTAAAATGAATGTAAAAATTCTGGGAGCTTTTATCTCTAGTGGTGACTGAACTGTTTTGTCTTCAGTTCTGAAACCTGTGTGTTGCCATGGTTCAGCAGTGATGCTTGTTTGTTGTCATGGATACTGATACTATGAGGGGAAGTGAAACTTTTAAGATCAGTCTCCTCCAGTCAGAAGACGAACAGAACCTGAAGCCTCCTCATGATGGAGATGGTTGACCTCATCTTAATTACACTGATCTCTCTCTATGCAGCGGGTCAAGTTGTCTCCATCCTGATGGTGCTGCCCCCCTCTGGAGAAGAGCTGCATTAAAGTTAGACTGTGTTCCTATGACTGCCAAAGTTTCTATTAGTATTGTTGTCCCTTGGAGACGATGTATGTGTTTTCTTTAAATGATATTAATTTGTAAAACAGGAGTGATTGGGATATTTATTCTTGTTAAAAATGTTTTTCAAGAATAACTTGAAAGTTTTTATAGGACTGCAACTAAAAACAGGTTATCATTTACATAGAGGGATAACTCCTTGTACTTTATACAGACTAATGAAATTCTGGGATCTGTATTTTGTTGTTTAAAGCTCTGAAACACACCACTGATAGATATCAGGACGACGACTCATGGAATGTTTCTACAAGGAAGTTTGAAACCTCACTTTAGTTTTAGATAGAGATATTACTTTCTGGAGACATGAAACTCATTGACCCCTTACCTTTTCTCTGCACTGCTGCTTTCTTTCTTTAATGTTAATAATATTTGCAATTTTATCTAAATTTTAAATGTTATTGTTTGATTTTAGATATAAAACATGCTTCTACACATCTGTACTTTTACAATTACTGTCAGGTTCACTTGTTTTCAAATCCTTTCTGTCTTTTTTATTTGTTGTTAAGCTTCATTAACTCTTTTAAACGTCCTAGAATAATAATAATAATAATAATAATAATAATAATAATAATAATAATAATAATTATAATAAGATAATAGTTGCTGGGAGGTTGTGATGTTCAAAATAAATAGATTCCCAGCATGATAATCTTTTATAAGTAAACTTGTTGTGATGTCTGTTCATTGTCAGTGAAGTGTATCACTCTCTGCAGGATCTTCCAGCTGCAGCACTCACTTCAGTTTCTGTTCAGTCTGACTGAGGGAGGTTTTTGTACGACGGTTTTTCACTGTGTGAACACATCCTGACTGTTGAGATAGTGAAAACTCTGACAGTAGTAAACTGCTGCATCTTCAGCCTGGACTCCACTGATGGTCAGAGTGAAGTCAGAGTTTGATCCACTGCCTGTAAAACGAGGTGGAATCCTTGCTACTCGCTGATTATTGTAGTTAATGAAGAGTTTAGGAGATTCTCCATCTTTCTGCTGGTACCAGAATAAATAAGTTCCACTATAAACACTCTGACTGGTCCTACATGGGATGGAGACGGAGCCTCCTGGAGCAGAACTCACTGCTGCAGACTGGGTCACTGTGATCTGGCCTCTGGACTCTGAGGACACAGAGACAGAAACATGGAGCAGTGTTCTGGTTTAGAGCGCTTCATTCCAGAGGGACGGATGTTCAGAGGAGAGGAGCTGCATTCTCTGGACTTTACCTGTGACGCAGCAGCAGAGGAGAGTCCAGATGAGGACGGAGATCACAATCATGGTTCTGATGAGGAGGATTTCTGTGTCTTCTGTCGTGATGAAGGACAGCTGTCAGTCATCCAGTCTTCATCTCTCACCACTATAAACTCTCCCAGATCACTGGAGCATGGTGCTGCTGATGCAAAGTGTCTCTCTATGGAAATGTTCTGCCTGACTCCAACAGGGACTTGGATTACTCTCATCATGCTCCTCATCCATGGATCCATCATTTTGATCACACGGTTGATCAGGAATATTGTCAAAAACTGTTTTAGTTGAGTTTGGCTTCATTCTTCTAGACAGACTCTCTTCAAACATCTACTTTAATATTTTTTATAGTTTATTCCTGCAGAAGTTAATATTTTTTAAAACAGAGTATCTATCAGTTTTTAACTTTTATGGTTATCCTCACTTTTCGTATCAGTGGACAATATTTTGTTATCAGACTTTAATTTTGTTGCGTGTGTTTGTGTCAAAGTCAGAGAGCCGTGTCTCCACAGTCAGAGGTTTTTGTACGGCGCCTCAGTGAGTTTGTATCACTGTGGCTCACGTTCGGTGGAGGAACCAGAGTGGACGTTGGACGTAAGTTTCTGCTCTAATCCTGAAGACAATATTGTAAATTAAAGTTTTAGATGTAGATTTTTGGATGTTGGAGTCGGATGAATAGATCTTATTTGAATTATTTTAGATTTCATGTTTTTATTTTATGATTGAGATGAACTCAGAGCAGCGTAACTTAACATTTCTGCACAATTATACCTAAAACGTACAGTTTAAATCTTATGATAAGATGTCACATTTTATATGTTATTATATTTAAGGAGTAAAATTTAAAGGTTTACATTTAGTGCAGTGTTTTGTGTCATGTTCAGTCAGTGGATAAATGAAATGATTTGGGTTTAATTTATTACAGGAGACAGAACAGCTCAGTTTAAATACATTAACTTCCGGTTTAATATTGAAAGGTGAACACATGAATACACAAATTATGTTTATGCAAACATTCACCAGTAATTGATACGGTTGATGCAAACATTTCCTGAACTGAATTTTACATCTTAAATCAAAGTTTTGTCCATCTCTTTTATTTTTGACTTTGTGAAAGTGACAGTTTGATGTGGAGAAACGATGGAGGAGAAAAGCTGTTTAACCAGATAAAGTTTTTATATTCTTCATTTTTGGGGCTCCAGATTGAACCGAGTGAGGATGAAGATTTCTACATGTGTTTCTTGTTTTCTTGAAACGATTCCAGTCTTTCCGTCAGTTTTTCTCATGATGATTGAGATTCACCTGAAGATCATTTGATTGTTCATTTTCTCTATTTGTGTTCATGTCCACTAAATCCTTTACAGTCATGCAGAGCTCAGGTTTGGATGATGCTGATGTTTGATTTCCAGCGTAGTTTGATATATTTCAGGTCCTTCTGTGTGACGGTTCTCTCTGTGCTGATGTTCACCAGAGGTTTCTATGAGGAAGTGAAACAATGTGTGACTGCTGGAGCAAAGAAAAACTTCTGACAGAAACTCTTTCAGGGACAGAATCAGCTTCACACAGGAAAGGTGTCCAGGTTTCTGATGCTTGATTGACAGCTGTGTGCTGCCTCTCCTCTAAGCTGATTGGTGTTTCCTAGGTGATGTCCATCCCACCCTGACGGTGCTGCCCCCCTCCTCCGAGGAGCTGCAGCAGGGGAAGGCCACGCTCATTTGTCTGGCCAACAGGGGCTTCCCTTCAGACTGGAGTCTGTCCTGGAAGGTGGACTGCAGCAGCAGCGGCAGCACCTGCAGCTGGGAGGAGAGCAGGGGCCCCGGGGGGCTGGAGAAGGATGGCCACTACAGCTGGAGCAGCACCCTGAGGCTCCATGCAGACCAGTGGAGCAAGGTGGGCTCTGTGACCTGTGAGGCCACACAGGGCTCCCAGACTCCACTCTCAGAGACGCTGTGGAGAGACCAGTGTTCCCAGTCCTGACCTGACTCACTGATACTGGTTTTACTCCATTACTGTGTTTCTCATTACCAGCTTGAACATTAATGTTTTCTTGATTCTTGTTTCCTTCTTGTTTAAAAGTTCAGACCAGTAAAAACTTTCATCAATTCTCACTGAGTTTTCTTTCTGCTTTTTATACATACAACTGAAATTGACCATTATTATAATTATTACTGTTATTATTATCATTATTATTATTATTATTATTATTATTATTATTATTATTATTATTAATATTAATATTAATATTATTATTATAAACATTATGATTGTAATTATTATTATTATTATTATTATTATTATTAATAATAATATTATCATGAATGTAATTATTATCATTAATAAAATAATTATTACCATTATTAAAATAATAATAATAATAATAATAATAATAATAATAATAAATAGTATTATTATTATTATTAATAATAATAATATTATCATTAGTATTAATAATATAAATAGTATTATTAACACTATAATTCTTATCATTATCATTATTTTTAATATTATTATTGTCATTATTACAAAAATTATAATTATTATTGTTATTATTACAATAATTATAATTATTAATGTTATTGGCTTGATTATTAAAATTATTATTGTTATTATTACAATTACTAAAATTCTTACTGTTAATAATATTATTATCATGTTGCTATACATTTCATATTAGTTAAAGTCATAAGAAAAGTACATTTCATAAAGTCGCAGTAAGAACATCTCTAAAATATCTGTGTTTGGACCAATAGCAGATCAGCATTCATTAAATAGATCTAGTAGATCACGCATTTCAGAGGAGAACAGTGACGTCTGTCTTCCTCGGTTCTCCACTTCACACAGACTGTCTTTCACCTTGCCTGCCGTTTAGGTACCGCTGTTGAGGCTTTATCTGAATTCAGATATGAAATTCTTTCAAAAGATGATAAAAAAAAATATTTTATAAATGACACTGAGATTTGGTGACGGTTTATTTCAACCAATTGTTCTTTTTATATTTTGAATTCCCTCTTACCTCTCAAAAACAGAGGAGGAGCAGTTCGTCGTCTTCCTCTTGTAATACATCTATGTCCATGCAATGAAATGGTAACTTGTAGAGGGACACACTTTGGTACATTTGTAATAAATATAATGTTTAAAATACGTCCTTCTGAAGTGATATGGCCAGGTGTGTTAACACTGAACCGCTGATTATAATTCAAAATGTCAAAATGTCCATTTATGAGTCAAACCCACAAATGTGCTCAGTTTAAAGGAGTTCAATGAACCTGAGTTCGGGTTCACAGTCTTGTGTACTGCAGGTGGGATTACTCATGTAATCCGTGTTTAACAAGCTGCACCTTCTGGAAAAGTCTGTGGACATCCAACTCCATCAACACTTTCAATAGAAATTTGGTGCCTTAGCAATAGTAAGGAATGGAAAGCCATTCACAGATGGCGAGTTTGCCAAAACATTCTTACTTGATGTAGCCAAAGAACAGATTAATTACTTCTGGAATAAAGACAGGATAATGGAACAGATAAAAGACAGGCCTCTGTCAGCAAAAACTGTTCAGGATCGTACCATCACTACGGCAAATCAGGTGGAGGAAACACAAATTAAGGACATGAACACAGGGACATACTATTCTCTCACTTCAGATGAGTGAACAGATATTAGCCATTTATCTCACTTTAGTATAATTGTGAGGTTTGCTGCAGGTGACACTGCTTGAGGAAAGTTTAGCTGTTTTGCCAATGAAAGAGTCAACAAGACGGATGAAATCATGAATTC
Organism: Lophius americanus; assembly: GCA_037951165.1. Classification (NCBI taxonomy): domain Eukaryota; kingdom Metazoa; phylum Chordata; class Actinopteri; order Lophiiformes; family Lophiidae; genus Lophius; species Lophius americanus. The sequence continues at coordinate 14,228,192 of JBBDHG010000003.1, forward strand.
ATGTTACTTTCATGGTAGGTGTGATTTATTATTAGATATTATTTTTAATTAATCAGCTGATTACCAGTAAAACAAAAGAAGGATCGATCGCAGTGAGTAAATGTATCCATATAGATGAGATGAAGTGTGAAGTCATAGAATCGATGTGTGAAGGACGATCAATGAAACTGCATGTGGATAAAATGGAAACGTTTTGATGCCTGTCAAAATAAAAGGAACACGCCTGGAGAAATATGTTGAGATGCATTAAAGTTCTGATGGAAACGCTTAAAAAGGAAAAAACGTCATTCATGAATTGTTATTCTAAGGATTAAAAAACGTGATGATGGTTGATGAGGGTGACAAAATGGAAAATGAGCTGAAGACTCTCAGTGCATCTCTCAGAGGGAAGTTGGGCGCTTGCACTAGCACAGGGGTCGGCAACCCAAAATGTTGAAAGAACCATATTGGACCAAAAGAACAAAAAACAAATCTGTCTGGAGCCGCAAAAAATTAAAAGCCTTATATAAGCCTTATAATGAAGGCAACACATGCCATAAGTGTCTATATTAGCTATATTAGCCTACTATCAAAATGATAAGTAGGCTACAAATACATAATGAGCATACATGATTAAACGTTTATTTTACCTGCAGCGCGTCCTGGAGAGAATGACGCACCACGTGACTACTCTGCTGTACGATGGTGCTTTAAGTTTAACTTCCATTATAATATTAATGTATTATGTTTCGTTGCATTGATGAAATTATAGAAATACAATACAGAAATCAGATTTTTGATGTCATTTTTATTCTAGGATTCGAAAAAACAACAACAAAATGTGTAACGTTCATAATAGGCCTCCTGTGATTTCAGACCTCCCCATGGAAATAAGATGCAGTCCTTTTCATTCCTCAATAATACAATACAATCCTCTTCTCTTTCCCCCTTATCTGGGCAACAGACAGAGTGCAATAAAACAGCAGCCTTTTGAAAAGGTAAAGTATATAAAATTAAAATAACACAGTTTAAGTTCGATTTCTGTGCATTATCCTCTTCTCTTTAGTTTTCTGCAAATGTGCACGGGTAAAATGCAGCAGCACCCTCTTCTCTTTTGACACGCACAAAGCAATGCAGCCATCCTCGGACCTGAGCAACAAAACACAATAATATCCTTATGTGTCATTCCAAATATATACTGACAAAAATCAGAAATCTCTTTATAAAATCAGGCACTTTGTTACTAAATATGTGCCTATGACAGGATTGTGTTCTTACCCGTTTAATGTGACTTCTGTTTTCAGACATCACTGGACAGCTTCTCAACATCGGGCATGTAAGATGTAACTTTAATCTTCATGCAGGACTGCAAGCTCTCATCTGTGAGGCGGGTGCGGTATTTGGATTTTATGTAGTTCATGTTTGAGAATATCTGCTCGCACAGGTGTGTTGATCCAGAGATGGATAATACTCCAAATGCATATTTCTTCATGTTCCTATAACTGTCAGGAAGAGCATTCCATGTTTCAAACACAAGTTTCTCGGGTGTTGGGAGGCTTTCAATTTTGCTCCATTTGTTGTTTTGGGCAAGCTGGGCTTTCTGGCGAGTGACGTCTTCAAGCTCGGCTCTCAGACTTTTGAATTTGGACATCAATAAATCTTTGTCAGCTATATCAGCCATTTCCACTTCAAGGTCAGCTTGATTTACTCCTGGGAATGTGTTCAACAAGGACGGGTCAATCTCCAGGGGTGTGACGGGGAAAGATAGTGTCATTTTTTCCTTTCGGAACTCGCTAAATCTGCTCCCAAATGCAGTTTGCATATCAACGATCGCACCTTGTAAATAATCACCGTTGAGTGTGTGATCGTGATGGGCTTCTTTGAACTCTCAGGGAGGGGAAGTGAGGGAACGTGCCTCGCTGTACATCTCTGGCGAATACAGTCAGCTTGCGCTCGAATGACAAAACAGCTTCCAGCATTTGCAGTGCAGTGTTTCCCCTGGAGACTTTGATTCAGCATGTTTAGGTGACTTGTCATATCCACCATAAAGAGCAGTTTTTCCAGCCACTCGGTATCTTCCAGTTGCAGGTAGTTCAGGTTTATGCTTTTCAGGAATGTTTTCACATGTTCTAAACAAGCAACAAAGCGACGCAACACCTCACCCCTGGACAGCCATCGGACTTTGTTGTGTAGCAGAGATCGGAATATTCGCTGTCAACTTCATCTAGCAATGCACGGAACTGACGGTGGTTTAATGCTTTTGCAATTATCTTGTTCAGCCACTGAAATCAGGTGGTTGGTGTTTATTCCATTGTCATTTAAACACTTCAGCAGAGCCTCACATATGTCCTCCCCGCGTGTTTGGCCTTTCGGTGGTATTAATGCGATCATTTCTTCTTGCGGCCCATCAGCGTTCACATACCTGCATAACAGTGCTGCCTGTTCAATATCGATCACATCACATGACTCATCGCAGGCGATTGAGTATGCTGGAGTTGAATTAATGTCCTTGATTTGCTGATTGGTGATGTTGCCTGCCATTTTAATGGTCCTTTCCTTCACTGTCTTTGTGGAAAGAGGCATGTCTTTAATTTTATGTATTATCTCGGTTTTGTTTATTGAAGTCTGAAAATAGGTGCTCTGATATTTTAATGAATGAATCCTTCATGTATTCACCATCTGTGAACGGTTTTCCACGCTTTATTATCTCCCAGGTTGCAACAAAACTAGCAGCAGTAGTGGAGTTTGGAGATGTAATCCACTTCTTAAATCTATCTTTGCGCTCCTCTAATTTTTCCAGGAATAAAGCAATCGCACTTTTTCTCTCACTCCCACCTGGGTACTCGGCTTCAAATGTAGCATGCCTCCCCTGGAAATGTCTTTCCACGTTACTCTTTTTGTTATTTGACAACTTCCCATTACAAAGCAAACATGCAGGCAATCCTTCCGCATTGGCAATTAAAGCAGATGATTCGGTCCAAGAACTGTGGAATCCTCTGTTCTCCTCAGCTATCTTTCTCTTTTTCCCTTTGGGATCCATGGCCCATGACACACCCGCCGGTTTGTTTGCAACAGCCACCTGTCTGTCTGCCACTACGCCGAGCTGAAAGAAACGTGTGTCGCAGGCTATGACTTAATCTTTGTTGACAGAAATACCTCAACCTGCTATACAAGAATAGCTGGTATGAATGAATAACTGGGCAGTTATATTCAAGCTCAAAATGTTTGCATGAATGTGGATGGATCAGAACCCTCCCCTATTAGTTACACGGAATCCGTATTCGGCATCTCAGTTGAACATCTGGAAAACCTTCTTGTAAACCAGAGCCACCATGATTTTTCTGATAAAAAGTATAAGGGAAAACCTCAAATGTCACTATAGGACCTCAAATGTATGCGGATGGCATTGAGTGCAGTTACAATAAAAGATAATCACTATTACTTACCTCTTCCAGTTTGTAATAGTGATGTCATCATGCCCAACAACTATCATATAGCTGAACAAAGAGCACATCACCTTGAGTGGAAATTTAAGAAAGACAGCTTATGCAGAACAATACAAGGCTTTCATGAAAGAGGTTATTGCTAAAGGCTACGCAGAAAAAGTGCCAGTAGAAGACCTTAAACCAAATAAGGGCAAGGTGTGGTACATACCCCACCATGGAGTGTATCATAAGCAGAGAAGAATAATAAGAGTAGTTTGTGATTGTGCATCTTCATACAAAGGAACATCACTCAACAATGAACTTCTACAAGGACCTGATTTAGCCAACTCACTTCTTGGTGTTCCACTGAGGTTCCGCCAAGATCAAGTTGCCATCATGGCAGATATTGAGGGGATGTTCCATCAAGTTTGTGTTTTTGAAGAAAACTCAAACCTGCTGAGATTTCTGTGGTGACCAGAAGGTGATACAAGCCCAAATTTACAACAATACAGAATGAAAGTTCATCTGTTTGGTGCCATATCCTCACCAAGTTGTGCCAATTTTGCTCTGCAGAAAACAGCAGAAGATAATAGAGACACATTTGATGTAGTGGCGGTTGACACAATTAAATCCAACTAGTTCGTGGATGATTGCTTAAAGTCTGTAGCAACAAAAAAACAGGTGCTGAAGCTCATCAAGAATCTCAGTGATCTATGTGCAAAAGGAGGATTCAAACTAACAAAATGGGTTAGCAACAGTCGTGCTGTTCTGGCGGCTATACCAGCTGATCACAAAGCCAAACAGTTAAAAGAACTAGATTTGGACAGAGAAAAACTTCCTGTGGAAGGGATTCTAAGCTCTGCTTCTTGGTATTTTCTGTATTGCTTTCGAAGGTCTACACTATTAATATGAAATACGTCAGCAAACCTTAAATGGAGGTTCTAAGTGCTGACACACACAGAGCTACAACATCAACACCAGTTAGTGGTTCTAATGTTGTGGTTTATTGTTGTATATTCTACACAGCCTGGAAACTGATGGAATTCCCAAAATGTGCATCCGTGTCCCATAATAACTGATCGATTTCACTTTACTCCGTCCGTGTTTACTGAGAGGGAACGAGGTGGACCAGAATGAGATTCAAGCCCATGTGGGTGTGTTGATTTGAAGTTCTGTCCACAGATGAAGGAAGGAACCTACATCCAGTTTAGAGTCTGGGTGTCCTATTATCCACGCAGCAACGTCAAAGGAGAAATGTCATGTGTTGTCACATGTGATTCGTTTTGATGACTGAGGCAGAAGATCAGACCGCCATCAACATGAATGCCACTCATTTACCAACCAGGTCCTGACATCAATGTCGATGAGCGTCTTGTTGCTTTTAGGGGACGTTGCCCATTTATCACAGAAACAGCTCTGCTTAGAGTCAAGAATGAACTCCTGATGGCAGCAGATGCCGGCTCACCTTCCCTCCTGATTCTCCTTGATTTGATTGTTGCCTTCAGCACTGTTGACCTTGGAATACTCCTACACCAGCAACACCACAACATTGGACTCACCGACAGCGCCTTGAACTGGTTTCAATCCTACGTCACTGACAGAACAGAATACATTTCCAGGTCCCGGACACACTGTCACCTGTGGGGTCCCCCAGGGATCAGTCCTTGGCCCCATTCTCTTCATACTGTACATGCTCCACCTTGGCCATGTCATCAGGTGATATGGACTCTCATTTCATTGCTACGCCGATGACTACATGAAAATTCACACATGTTCCTCTGCAGCTTCTCCATCTTCATCATCAACATCATCATCTCCCCTGTCAACACCCAGCGCCTAGATAGGTAAGGGTGTGGATGAAACTTAACTTTCTCCAGTTGAACAGCTCTAAAACCAGACCAATTTTAATTGGCACTCCACATCAGATCAAGTCATCCTCTATAACCAGCATTACCTTCTCTGGTCGGGAAAAACAAACGGTCTGACTCTCACTTCCTGCGGTAAGCATAGGTCATTTCTTGTTATTTGCGCTCGATAGCTGTTTTACACTCTGCTGCTTGGATCAATAGTCTCATTTGCGAAGATTATAATTGTAATTACCCTTTTATCAAGGGTAATTACACTAATGCACTTATCTACAAGCTTATATTCAGACTTTTCTGCTAAATCTGCGCTTCGTTTTCGAAACACCTAGCCATTAGCTGCTAATTCTCAAAAGATAGATATGGCTTCCCTCTGTCCTTCTCCTGCTCTCTCTTGCTCTGTGTGTCCTATGTTTAGCTACTCCTCTGCCTCCTTTAGCTCTAGTTATACATGCAATAAGTGTAATTTATTGTTGCCCTGGAGGCGAGGCTCACTGAATTGGAGACGCGGCTCCGCACCATGGAAAATACCCCATAAACTGCTGAAGCTAGCCAGCCCCCTGTAGCCGCTGTGGACACACCGGACTTTGCTCCTCCTAGCCGCCCCCTACAGCTCCTGAGCAGCCGGGAAAACATGGAGCCTGGGTGACTGTGTGAAGAATGTATAGCCCGAAACACCAGCCCACAGTTCACCAGCAGCCTGTTCATGTTTCAAACAGATATTCCCCACTTAACAAAATACCTGGTGAGAAAATAACTCTGATCATTGTCAGTTCTATTTTACGGAACGTGAATTAGCGACACCAGGGACCATAGTGAAATGCATTCCTGGCGCCAGATCGGGCCTCCTTTAGAGTCACCCAGCCCAAAACCCATAGAGACTGTGTCTGTCCCCCGACCACCTACAATATTCAAGTCAGATTACAAAAATTAAAAATAAAATTAATTGTGGAATCCTTAAAATTAGATCTCTAACATCTGAACCAGTTTCAGTAAATTATCTTATTTTAGATCATCATATTAATTTATTCTGTCTGACGGAGACCTGGCTGTGTGAGGAGGAATATTTTAGTTTAAATGAATCTAGCCCCGCTACTCATACTAATACTCACATAACCAGAAGCACCGGCCGAGGAGGTGGAGTTGCAGCCATATTTAACTCCAGTTTACCATCAAATCCTAAACCCAAACCTGACTGTAACTCATTTGAAGCCTTATTCTCAGTCTTACAAACCCAACCTGGAAGCATCAGCCGCCAATCTTATGTGTCATATTGTATCGGGCTCCTGGCCCATACTCCGACTTTTTAAATGAGTTCTCTGATTCTCTATCAAACCTAGTCCTTAAGACAGATAAAATAATCATACTAGGTGACTTTAACAATCACATAGATGAAGACAGAGATAGTCGCGGTGCCGCGTTTAACTTAATATTAGACTGTGTTGGTTTCAGTCAGCGTGTTAATGAGCCCACTCACTGTTTTAATCACACCCTGGATTTAGTCCTGACTTACGGCATTGATAGTTCATCCACAGAATCCTCTGCTATCGGACCACTGTTTGATAACTTTTGAATTTGCAATGCTAAGTCACTCGAAAATAAACAAATCACTCTACGCGCTAGAAATATATCTGAAGAAGTTGTAGCAAAATTTAAAAAAGCTATTCCATCAGCCCTGTCTCGACTTTAATGAATCTGAGGTTAGTCCCGTGTAACTTGATTGTTTCGTTGATAGGGCTGCAACTCACTGAGATTAACTCTGGACTCTATCGCCTCCCTAAAATAGAAGAGTGTGAAACAGAGGAGAGCTAAACTTGTTGAGTTCCGATTAACCTGGCAAGACAGCATTAAAAATTTAGGAGAGCCATCCGCAGCACCAGAGCAGCCTATTACTCTGACCTGATAGAGGAAAATAAAAACAACTCCAGGTTTTTGTTCAGCACTGTAGCCAGGCTGAATGAGAGTCAGAGTTCTATTGAGCCTGCATTCCTAAAACCCTTAGTAACGATGACTTCATGAGTTTCTTTAATGAGAAAATTTCAAGTATTAGGGACAAGATCCATAACCTCCTGTCTACAATTGGCTCAAGTTTACACCCCAGGACTATGTGCTTAGAAATAACAGATAGACCTGGAGCAGATCTAGACCGCTTCAGTCCTATTGATCTAAAACAATTAACTTCCCTTATTTCTTATCCAAAACAACAACCAGTCTCCTAGTCCCAATCCCAACTAGTCTACTTATTCCTTGTATGGTGTCTGGGTCTGTGGGACCCGTTTTAATTTTTCATCTAAAGAAAAATTACACAATTCATTATTTTTTCAAACTCAGACTCATTGGCCTTGGGTCATTTTCTGTAAAGAACATATATCAGAACAAATTTTCAATGACCACACACTGTTCATTTCACCTACTCATTTATATTACAGACGGGATGTTCGGGTCCACTGGACCCGGGCCAATAAAAGTGTGGAAATTGTAGGTCCTGTGTAGCTTCACTCTGTCCTCCTCCTGTCTAGGCCTGCTGTTACTGTGTGTGTCTTTGTGTGTGTGTGAGTGTGTGTGTGTGTGTGTGTGTGTGTGTTTTAAAACCCTATTGTCACCATTGATACTACCTAGAGGGGCAGCATACCATCTAAACCTGTAAAATATGGTATAAAGATCTGAGATGCCTTTGATGCCACTTCCTTATATGATTGGAACTTACAAGTCTGCAGAATAAAACCTGATGGAGGTGCCCCTGAGAAAAAAATCAAGCAATGAAAGTTGTCCTGAATATGTCTCAGGGACTCAGTGGACACAAGATCACATGCTACAATTTGTTTACCTAGCACAAGCTGGAACAAGAGCTTCTAAAGAGGAAGCTGACCGTGGTGGGAACGACGGAAAAGCAAGTCCGAGCTCCAACCCCTAATGCTGACTACTAAGAACAGTCCTGTTGAGGCTACAAAGTTTGTGTGCACGGCTGACAAGTCCCTGGTATCTTATGTGCTGAAGAAAGGTAAGAGTGTTGTACTTGTGAGTAAACTGCACAGGGATGGGAGAATCTATGAACAGGAACATCAAAAAGCAGAGATCATCATGGATTATAGTGCCACAAAAGGAGGGGTGGGAAACATGGACAAGTTGGTGACTGTAAAATGAGGACCTTACACCGGCCACTGATGACATCCTTTGACATATCATCTGGATGGCAGTGAACCCAGACTGGAACAGAGGGAAGCTCCAGAGGAGACGCCTCTTTATCTAGGAGCTGGGAAAGGCGCTGGTGAAACATCAAATCCAGAGAAGACAGCAGGTTCCAAGAACCCCAGCCTCTGCAGCCATCATGAGGAGGATTCAGAAGGTGAATGCTGGTGCTCCATCCAAAAACAATGCAGCGGGTCCAGCAGACCCACGAACATTGGCTGAATGAACAATGCTTTATTTGAGGATTTCCAGTCAGGTTAGCACAGAAACGGCACTGGTCAAAGCTACAAATAGGCTTTTAATGGCATCTGATGAGGGACTGGCCTCTGTTCTGGCCTTGTTGGATCTTAGTGCTGCATTTAACACTTTTGACCAGCAGATTCTGCTTCAAAGTCTTGAAAACGTAATTGGCATCAAAGACACTGCATTAAATTGTGTTAAGTCCTATTTATGTCACAGATCTTAAGTTCTGAAGTTATTATGCTGGGACCCAAACACCTTAAAAACAATAAATCTGGCAATATAACTGTTCTGGATGGTATGACCCTGGCCTCCAGCACCACTGTGAGGAACCTGGGAGTTATCTTTGATCAGGATATGTCCTATGATTCCCACATGAAACAGATTTCTAGGACTGCCTTTTTTCATCTGCATAATATTACTAAAATACGACACATTCTGTCGCAAAAAGATGCAGAAAAGTTAGTTAATGCATTTATTACTTCCAGGCCGGATTATTGTAATGCCCTACTAGCAGGTTGTCCCAATAAGTCTCTGAAGCTCCTCCAGCCGATCCAGAACGCTGCTGCACGTGTGCTGACCAGAACCAGGTTAAGAGAACATATCTCTCCTGTATTAGCTTCCCTTCACTGGCTCCCGGTAAAATCTAGAATTGAATTCAAAATCCTTCCAGTAACATTCCAAACCCTTAACAGTCAGGCACCAACATATCTGAAGGAGCTCATAGTTCCATACTGTCCAACCAGAACACTGCGCTCCTAGCATGAAGGGTTACTAATAGTCCCTAGAGTCTCCAGAAGTAGAATGGGAACCAGATCTTTCAGCTATCAGGCCCCTCTCCTGTGGAAAAATCTCCCTAGCTGGGTTTAGGGGGCAGAAACCCTCTCTTCATTTAAAAATATGCATGAATCCTTCCTTTATGATAAAGTTTAAAATTAAAGCTGGCATAAGCTAGCTCTTAGCTATGATGCTATAGGTTTAGACTGCTGGGAGATCTCCCATGATGCACAGAGCTTTTCTCTCTTCCTCTCTCACTGTCCCTGTTTATACATCCCTCTCACTTTAATGCATGTTACTGGATTAATGCATGTTACTGGATTAATGTATATTACTGGATTAATGTATGTTACTGGATTAATGTATGTTACTGGATTAATGTATGTTACTGGATTAATGCATGTTACTGGATTAATGCATGTTACTGGATTAATGTATGTTACTGGATTAATGCATGTTACTGGATTAATGCATGTTACTGGATTAATGCATGTTACTGGATTAATGTATGTTACTGGATTAATGTATGTTACTGGATTAATGCATGTTACTGGATCAATACATGTTACTGGGAAAGGTTGGTTCTATATTTCAAACATGAGGGAGTGCTTTACCTTCAAACATTTGGCCAAAATTTAACATCTGCAGGTGCAATTTAGTCCAAATCTGTTCAGATGAATCGATTCGAGAATTGTAATCTTGTTGTAAACATATTTTACCCTAATAGATCATGTTTTCCACCCAGCAGATCACAGGGTAGACAATTTCAATTTGTCACATATGCAATTGTCTACGCTGTGGTCTGGTGGGCTGGAGGAAGCACAAAGAGGGACAGGAAGAGACTCAACATGCTGGTCAGGAGGTCCAGCTCTGTCCTGGACTGTCCCCTGGACTCTGTGGAGGAGGTGGGTGAGAGGAGAATGTTGACCAAGCTGACATCCATCCTGGACAACATCTCTCACCCCCTACATGAAACTGTGGAAGCTTTGAGGAGCTCCTTAAGGGGCAGACTGTGACATCCACAGTGTAAGACAGAGCGATACCGCAGGTCCCTTGTCCTGCAGTCAGACTTGTATTTTTACAGACCTCTCTGTAGGTTGTGAGTGTGCTCCTGTAGACGTGTGAATGAAGAACCTGTGGTGGTTGACTTGGTCATGGATATATCCATGTTGCCTCAGTCTGTGATGGGGGCGCCAGTGATCGCTCACAATCTTACTTGCTGGTCCAACATATCTCTGTATAATGGGAAGCAGCCTTTCTGCATTTCGTCATAACAAACTTCAAGTTAACATTCTTACCTTTCTCTTGTGACACAATTTTCTCTCATCAATGACAACAAAGGTGTGTCCCCCACATATTCTCATCTTCCCCCTCCTCTGTAAGCGTTTGACTGCTCGAACAGACCCGTCTCACTTTCTTGGACATCTTGGTCAAAATGCGGCTGCTCCCACAGACTCCCTCTTCAAATAAATCCACTTGTCTCCATCTTAATCCTTGGGCAAACCTGCAACAATTCTGAGATATGAACAACTTTTAGAATTTAGTTTCACTATTTGGAATTATATATTTATAAATCAATTACATAATACAGTATTACAATCAAAGCACACTTTGTCATGATTCCTGAATCATAAAAAGATTTCATTGGATTGTGTTTAACTTTACAAAAAAAGTTTTAAAAATTAATTTAACATTTAAGAAAATGACTGATGTGGTAGAATAGTACCTCACATGTAGACAGTTCATGCAATAAAACACAAAAACTACCGCAAAAACAATGTTATGAAGTGCATCAGATTTTATGTCACATTGTTTGATATATATAGTTTTGATGGCATGTCATTGTGTTGTGTATTTCATGAGTAAAACCAATCGGGATTTTTGAGAGTTGTTTACAGTAAAAAAGCAGAATGCAAAGGGATTATTATATATTGACTTTTTAATATAACTCACCTGTGAATAAACATCATCTAAGATGTTAAAGAGTTGGGAGATCCAGAGAAAATGGATCCACCTCTCATGGATTTAGACAAATATCTATGATGTTCTCGGCACACCCTAAGAAAAAAATACAAGATCAAAAATCATACAGGGGTGTCTAAAAAGTTTAGCAATTAAGTACTAAAGTACTAGAATGTTTTAATACTTTTTCCTTTTCTGCAGAGTCACAATGAAGGATATCTAATAATATTAAAACAAATACCGTGAAGGAAATTCTGGGGAAGATTACAAGAAACTGGTGGTAAAATAAGGGTTTAGAGTGGAGTGTTACAAAGTCATCTAGGTTTTTGGGGAAGCACCAAATCACACTGATAGACACTGGGCCTTATTTTTTGCAAACCTGTCTCCTTTTCAGAACTGCCTTCATGTTAATGTTGTTTGATATGATTTGTGTGTTGTTTTTCTACGATCTGTTTAACTCCTTAACTTATGTAAAGTATCTTCTTTGTACCATGGAAAGCCCTCTACGAAAATGTATAATTATTATTATTATTATTAGGTAGTAAGAAGGAGCACTTCTCTGCAGAGGGACTGTAGATGGATGGATTAAAGCACATAGCACGGTGGTTGGAATTCAAGTCCCTTATTATGTGAAACATGGAAAATAATAATGTTAAGTGAGACGTGTTTATGTTTTATCATATGACAAAATCGTTACATTTTTTTTTACTCAACTTTTAGCAAAGTAGTTGGAGATAAAATGTACTGAGCAGTCGTCACTTGTTCACTAGCTAATATTAACTTATGTCACATGGTAACAGATACTGAAGTTAAATAACGTTGGCTTGCAATAATATTGTTCCATTGTGTAATAATTACTACATGTATTCAACATTTTCAGGGTAAAATGTATTTGTCTTTGGCAGCATTTAATGAAATGATTGTTATGTCATTAAATATAATGAATGAATATATTGTATTTTTATTTATTTAACTGTTAACTATTGAGCTGACTGTGAATCCTCTATTGATGGTGAACAAACGTGGGTGAACACTACTTTTGGAAAATAATTTGATGAAACATGGCTAATGTTATTATGTAGTGTTAAATTCAAATTGATAAATTGTTAGTTAGTATAATATTCTAAAAAATAAACTGCTTCCGCCGAATGGTATTCACAGACACACGTTTGTTGATATAACAAATGCATGGTCACTTAGTATCAATGTTTTGTTTTGTTTTTTAAAGACACATTGTAGTTTGGAAGAAAAGGTCAAATAAATGAACTGTTAAGTTTTTATTAGTCTCTTGATACGTGTCCACTGGACTCAGAATACAGACTTGTGTAGACAGGATGTCAATGAGAGCACATGATATTAGTGAAATAACTCACTTGTGTACCTGTGGATACACAGGTATACACCATGTCCTAAAGCCCCTATATGCAGGGGGATTTACTGGATACCTGCTTAAAACAGATTCAGTAGCGGTGCACATCTTGCAGAGTAAGGCTGCACTTAATCATGCTTGAGTCTTTCCTGTCATCTGTGGTGACCCCTGTGCACAGAGACACGCCTTTAAGGCAGTGCCTTGCGTTAGAGGGAATGAGCAACTTTGCTATATTAAAAATGTCTTTTAAATATATAACGGGTTATCAAATGACTACTGATGGATTCATGTGGAGGCAGCATTCATATTACTGGTCAGGGAAACATTTTATATACTCTCCTCAAGTCACCATTACACCGCTGAATATTTCCATTATGATATTCAAACTTTTCAGAGCAATACCTTCAACAAGAAGGGGCAAAAGAGCCAAAATAAAAGCCCTAGATGACGAAAGAAACTTCCTTCTAGAACAGCTTAAAAAAGCTCTGGACAAAGTTCCCACTGCTGCAGATGGTACACAATAATAGTACGTTTGCTAGAGAAGTTTAATAAGCAGTAGTGATCAGTTTGTAAACAGATAGAAAGTCTTTATTAGTATCAACTGTATTTGTGGATTTTTTTTTACTATATAGTTAAATAAAAAAGTGTACCTACTATATTTATGTACTCATACATCTTATGCTAAATTGTTGTTAAATTAGAGTTCCTGTTGGTTCAACGACCCCCCAAAAAAGATTTGTTACTCACATTTCAAATGTTTTTTCTTTTTTTTATATAGCTCTAAATATACATAATTTAAACAGGACTTTCCCACAATCCTGGAGTTTAAATTATAACCTAATCAGTTGTCAGAGTTTATGATCTAAACTCCAACTGTGAGTCTTGTAACATAAAGTTGGATGGTATAATGTTATTCTTCTTTTTCTCTCTTTTTGTTCTTTTAGTATTCTCAGGGAAACAACATCTTTCCCCTTCGAGTCCCCACTTGTCTGATTCCTCTGACTCAGACTCTGGGTCATCCTCAGAAGACGAAGGAAGAAGACGAAGAAGGCCAAGAACAAGGAGAAAGACAAAAGAGCTCAGTTTGACAAAAGAAGTATGTTATATACAGCTTAAAAATGTTTCATTCATAACAATAATTGACACGTAGTCAAATCTGTCAACACAGAAAATCAACTTGTTATTTTAATTCAGTCAATCAATCAAACTTTATTCATATTATTAATTAGATGAACCAACTGTTTTTCAGACTAGTAATGTTAGAAATGTTTAATTGCGCAAATCCCTTATTACTATTAAGTAGAAAGTAGAAGATGATGAAGATAATGTAATGTCAGAGACTCACCAAGCAAGTATCTTCCTCTGCTCAGCTTCCCCCCAGAGAGCGAGAGGAGCGCTCACTCTGTCCCCAGAAATAGGCTACACTGTACGCTGACTGACAAAAATAAAAAAAATGCTCAACTAGATGAAACTCAGTCCTAAATTGTGGTGGGGCCCTTTGGACTGCAGAGTCCCCCCACCTTTCAGGGACTGGGGGGTTTCCTTTAGTGCGCACAACTATTCTCTGGCCAAATTTAACATTTTTACTGGGCTAAACGTTAAGAAGAAAATCTGTGATGCTCAGCAGAAGCTCTCCACTGCTGAAGACATGAGTGTAATAACAACACAGTGAAACACTCTTCCTCCTGCATGACACACAGGAATCAAATTACTTTTCTTATTCATCGAATTTCAGGAAGTCTTTTGTGTTTTGTTTATCTTACATGTTCATATCACAATGACGAAAATACGATTAAGCGTTCGTGCTTAAATTTTAAGCCTTGAAAGTGTGAGGAATGTTTGAAGTAATCCAAAACTTTTGTTTAAATTCGTTTTAAATAACCATTAAGTTGATGGGAGCGTTAGCAGGGATACAGACAGTCAACCTTTGTCTAACATTTATTCAGATATTAAAGAAGTACAGTAGAAAACAGTCACACCAGACATTAATAATTGATTTCCATCTGTGTTTTGTTTTCTGTCCTGCCCTACATTTTCCTACATGTGTTGATGCTCCTTTTCTTGGCCTTTATAGTGAAAAACCCAGAAGAGGCTGAACACCGATACATGGCTGTCCTTAGAACCTTTAAAAAGAACAACAGAAGTTGTGAAAGACACAAAATGGATGGAAATACCATTGTATAAACTGCTCTGATCACAGACAGTGTCAGTGTGTTAGTTTCCTTCAATATATGTTAGTGGGATCTGGATTTTTATTTTTCTTTATTACTAAAAACAATACTTTTCTGTACATAGCAGTCATTCTTGATTTTGACAGAGTGAATGTTTCCTTACCAACATTTTTTTTTAATTCATGAAAATAATATATTTTCACTCATCAATGAAAATAAATAGTTTAACTTCACAAGTTGTTGCAAAAAAAAAAACTGGCTTAACATTTGTGTTTGTTTGCTTTACCTCTGCAGTTGTACTGTCGCCGCCGGAGACGCCGTGTTTGTTTGAGTTTTAATCCTTCAGGATCCAACATTTTATTGATCAATCTCATTGTTTCTTGAGAAACCACAAAACCCCTTTCAACAGCACGTTGCTGCAACCAGCGATCGCCCTGCAGTTGAACACTTCCAGCCATCTCCTTCTCCACAAAAGAGATGATCTCCCCCAAGTCTGTCTGCTTCTTTCTTCTGAACAGAACCAGTTTCTTACACAACCTTTTCAAAGTCCTGATGCTGATAATTATGTAGTGTTGATGTTCCAAAAGATTCAATCTTTCTTTATTTGTCAGACCGATGTCAAAGTAAAGTTTGACCAGATGTTCCACGTCCCTCATTTTGACGCTGGTGACTGTCGGATATTTCCCCTTCTTGTGTTTTGGCACAAATTATGAATTTATTTTAATAAAATTACTTTATTACTCTAAAGTTATTACTTTTTTTCTCATAAAATTAAAAGTTTTTTCTCGAAAAAGTACGACTTAATTCTCTTAATTATGACCCTAATCTCGTTCTTCTTTTTTACACTTTTTGTCAATGCGGCCCCAACTCTCCGTCGTAGGCAATAATATATGTATGTTAATAGATTTATAATCTTCTAAAATGGATCGGTCATTTTTGACCTTGAACTTTAGGATATTTAAGCTGAAATGAACAGAATAGAAGCGTTAAATTAAAATTAATGTCAAAATTCTGGGAGCTTTTATCTCTAGTGGTGACTGAACTGTTTTGTCTTCAGTTCTGAAACCTGTGTGTTGCCATGGTTCAGCAGTGATGTTTGTTTGTTGTCATGGATACTGATACTATGAGGGGAAGTGAAAATTTTAAGATCAGTTTCCTCCAGTCAGAGGTCCAACAGAACCTGAAGCCTCCTCATGATGGAGATGGTTGACCTCATCTTAATTATACTGATCTCTCTCTATGCAGCGGGTCAAGTTGTCCCCATCCTGATGGTGCTGCCCCCCTCTGGAGAAGAGCTGCATTAAAGTTAGACTGTGTTCCTATGACTGACAAAGTTTCTATTAGTATTGTTGTCCCTTGGAGACGATGTATGTGTTTTCTTTAAATGTTATTCATTTGTCATAACAGGAGTGATTGGGATATTTATTCTTGCTAAAAATGTTTTTCAAGAATAACTTGAAAGTTTTTATAGGACTGCAACTAAAAACAGGTTATCATTTACATAGAGGGATAACTCCTTTTACTTTATACAGACTAATGAAAGTCTGGGATCTGTATTTTGTTATTTAAAGCTCTGAAACACACCACTGATAGATATCAGGACGACGACTCATGGAATGTTTCTACAAGGAAGTTTGAAACCTCACTTTAGTTTTAGATAGAAATATTACTTTCTGGAGACATGAAACTCATTGACCCCTTACCTTTTCTCTGCACTGCTGCTTTCTTTCTTTAAAATTAATAATATTTGTAATTTTATTTCAATTTAAAATGTTATTGTTTGATTGTAGATATAAAACCTGCTTCTACACATCTGTACTTTTACAATTACTGTCAGGTTCACTTGTTTTCAAATCCTTTCTGACTTTTTTATTTGTTGTTAAGCCTCATTAACTCTTTTAAACATTCTAGATGAAAAAAGTTTATTATCAATGTCAATGATGATGATGATAATAATAATAATAATAATAATAATAATAATAATAATAATAATAATAATAATAATAATAATATTATTAATAATAATAATAATAATAATAATAATAATAATAAGTTAATTGTTGCTGGGAGGTTGTGATGTTCCAAATAAATAGATTCCCAGCATGATAATCTTTTATAACTAAACTTGTTGTAATATCTGTTCATTGTCAGTGAAGTGTATCACTCTCTGCAGGATCTTCCAGCTGCAGCACTCACTTCAGTTTCTGTTCAGTCTGACTGAGGGAGGTTTTTGTACGACGGTTTTTCACTGTGTGAACACATACTGACTGTTGGGATAGTGAAAACTCATACAGTAGTAAACTGCTGCATCTTTAGCCTTGACTCCACTGATGGTCAGAGTGAAGTCAAATTTTGATCCACTGCCTGTAAAACGATCTTCAATCCCTGTTTCTCGCTGATTACTGTAGTAAATCAAGAGTTTAGGAGATTCTCCATCTTTCTGCTGGTACCAGTATAAAGCTTTTCCATTATAAACACTCTGACTGGTCCTACATGTGATGGAGACGGAGCCTCCTGGAGCAGAACTCACTGCTCCAGACTGGGTCACTGTGATCTGGCCTCTGGACTCTGAGGACACAGAGACAGAAACATGGAGCAGTGTTCTGGTTTAGAGCGCTTCATTCCAGAGGGACGGATGTTCAGAGGAGAGGAGCTGCATTCTCTGGACTTTACCTGTGAAGCAGCAGCAGAGGAGAGTCCAGATGAGGACGGAGATCACAGTCATGGTTCCGATGAGGAGGATTTCTGTGTCTTCTGTCGTGATGAAGGACAGCTGTCAGTCATCCAGTCTTCATCTCTCACCACTATAAACTCTCCCAGATCACTGGAGCATGGTGCTGCTGATGCAAAGTGTCTCTCTATGGAAATGTTCTGACTGACTCCAACAGGGACTTGGATTACTCTCATCATGCTCCTCATCCATGGATCCATCATTTTGATCACAGGGTTGATCAGGAATATTGTCAAAAACTGTTTTAGTTGAGTTTGGCTTCATTCTTCTAGACAGACTCTCTTCAAAAATCTACTTTCATATTTTTTATAGTTTATTCCTGCAGAAGTTAATATTTATTAAAACAGAGTATCTGTCAGTTTTTACCTATTATGGTTATCCTCACTTTTCGTATCAGTGGACAATATTTTGTTATCAGACTTTAATTTTGTTGCGTGTGTTTGTGTCAAAGTCAGAGAGCCGTGTCTCCACAGTCAGAGGTTTTTGTACGGCGCCTCAGTGAGTTTGTATCACTGTGGTTCACGTTCGGTGGAGGAACCAGAGTGGACGTTGGACGTAAGTTTCTGCTCTAATCCTGAAGACAATATTGTAAATGAATGTTTTAGATGTAGTTTTTTGGATGTTGGAGTCGGGTGAATAGATCTTATTTGAATTATTTTAGATTTCATGTTTTTCTTTTATGATGGAGATGAACTCAGAGCAGCGTAACTTAACATTTCTGCACAATTATACCTAAAACGTTCAGTTTAAATATTATGATAAGATGTCAAATTTGATATAATATTTTATTTAAGGAGTAAAATGTAAAGGTTTACATTTAGTGCAGTGTTTTGTGTCATGTTCAGTCAGTGGATAAATGAAATGATTTGGGTTTAATTTATTACAGGAGACAGAACAGCTCAGTTTAAATACATTAACTTCCTGTTTAATATGGAAAGGTGAACACATGAATACACAAATGATGTTTATGTAAACATTCACCAGTGATTGATACGGTTGATGCAAACATTTCCTGAACTGAATTTTATATCTTTAATCAAACTTTTCTCCATCTCTTTTACTTTTAACTTTGTTAAAGTGACAGTTTGAAGTGGAGAAACGATGGAGGACAAAAGCTGTTTTACCAGATAAAGTTATTATTTTTCCTCATTTTTGGGGCTCCAGATTGAACCGAGTGAGGATGAAGATTTCTACATGTGTTTCTTGTTTTCTTGAATTGATTCCAGTCTTTCCGTCAGTTTTTCTCATGATGATTGAGATTCACCTGAAGATCATGTGATTGTTCATTTTCTCTCTTTGTGTTCATGTTCACTAAATCCTTTACAGTCATGTAGAGCTCAGGTTTGGATGATGCTGATGTTTGATTTCCAGCGTAGTTTGATATATTTCAGGTCCTTCTGTGTGATGGTTCTCTCTGTGCTGATGTTCACCAGAGGTTTCTATGAGGAAGTGAAACAATGTGTGACTGCTGGAGCAAAGAACAACTTCTGACAGAAACTCTTTCAGGGACAGAATCAGCTCCACACAGGAAAGGTGTCCAGGTTTCTGATGCTTGATTGACAGCTGTGTGCTGCCTCTCCTCTAAGCTGATTGGTGTTTCATAGGTGATGTCCATCCCACCCTGACGGTGCTGCCCCCCTCCTCTGAGGAGCTGCAGCAGGGGAAGGCCACGCTCATCTGTCTGGCCAACAGGGGCTTCCCTTCAGACTGGAGTCTGTCCTGGAAGGTGGACTGCAGCAGCAGCGGCAGCACCTGCAGCTGGGAGGAGAGCAGGGGCCCCGGGGTGCTGGAGAAGGATGGCCACTACAGCTGGAGCAGCACCCTGAGGCTCCCTGCAGACCAGTGGAGCAAGGTGGGCTCTGTGACCTGTGAGGCCACACAGGGCTCCCAGACTCCACTCTCAGAGACGCTGTGGAGAGACCAGTGTTCCCAGTCCTGACCTGACTCACTGATACTGGTTTTACTCCATTACTGTGTTTCTCATTACCAGCTTGAACATAAATGTTTTCTTGATTCTTGTTTCCTTCTTGTTTAAAAGTTCAGACCAGTAAAAACTTTCATTAATTCTCACTGAGTTTTCTTTCTGCTTTTTATACATACAAGTGACATTGACCATTATTATAATTATTACTGTTATTATTATTATTATTATTATTATTATTATTATTATTATTATTATTATTATTATTATTAATATACTATTATTATCATTATTATTATTATTATTATTATTATTATTATTATTATTATTATTATTATTATTTATATTAATATTATTATTATTAACCTTATGATTATTATGATTATTATTATTATTATTATTGTTGTTATTATTATTATTATTATTATTATTATTATTATTATTATTATTATTCATAATATTAATAGTATTATTAACACTATTATTCTTATCATTATCATTATTATTAATATTATTATCATGAATGTCATTGTTATCATTAATAAAACAATTTTAATCATTATTAAAATTATAATAATAATAAACATAATTATTAATATTATTATTGTTATTATTACAATAATTATAATTATTATTGTTATTATTAAAATAATTATAATTATTAATGTTATGGGCATTAATTATTCAAATTGTTATTGTTATTATTACAATTATTATAATTATTACTGTTAATAATATTATTATCATGTTGCTATACATTTCATATTAGTTAAAGTCATAAGAAAAAGACATTTCTTAAAGTCGCAGTAAGAACATTTCTTAAAATTCTGTGTTTGGACCAATAGCAGATCAGCATTCATTAAATAGATCTAGTAGATCCCGCATTTCATAGGAGAACAGTGACGTCTGTCCTCCTCGGCTCTCCACTTCACACAGACTGTCTTTCACCGTGTCTGCCGTTTAGGTACCTCTGTTGAGGCTTTATCTGAATTCAGATATGAAATTGTTTCAAAAGATGATTAAAGAAAAACTATTTTATAAATGACACTGAGATTTGGTGACGGTTTATTTCAACCAGTTGTTCTTTTTATATTTTGAATTCCCTCTTACCTCTCAAAAACAGAGGAGGAGCAGCCTTCTCTGACGTGAGCTAACGCGCTAACAAACAGAGACTGTAAAAGAACCCTGGATTACTCTCATCATGCTCCTCATCAGTGGATCACTGACTTCATCACAGGATTAATAGGAATATTATAAAACATGCTACAGATGAGTTTGTCTCCATTCCTCAAGACATATCTTCTCTTTAAATATCTGCATTCTGAGTTTTGGAGAGATGAACAAAGATTTTAACACACTTACACACACACGGGCTCACACACATGCACACACACACACACACACACACACACACACACACACACATACATGTAACACACACATATTTAATAAAAGTTTCCAACAATTGAAACATTTAAGGGGGTTAATTGAAATGACCTTTAACCTCTGTTCTTCACAGCATAACCCTAAACTTTGAAATGATGAATAGAAAAAGAAAAAAGTGGAGCGTAGGGTTTAAACCCCCTAACAAAAACATTCCTCAAGGGACGCTCCAACAAAACTGCATCCAAACAGGCAGGAATCCTATGACAGGGTAAAGTGTTGCTACTTGTGGCAGTGCATTTGGATTATTCTCTACGTAACATTTTACAGTCACTTCCATCAATCACAGATTACAAAGCCCTGAACACCACTTCAAGCTCAAACTCCTGCCATTTCATTAATTACTAATGCGCTGTCTTTCTTTAATGTTAATAATATCTGCAATTTTATTTTTGAAATAGTTTTATTTTGGTACTCAGAGACATTTTATACATTACAATGTATGTCTTACTTAAAAACGCACACGTTAAGTTGCATTCAATCTGATTAAATATTATATGGCTTACAAGGAAATACATTCAGAAATATTTGGCTTTTATGGCTCTCCCAGACAAAAAGGTTCCCGACCCCTGCATTAGATCAAACCAAGCAGGATTGCGCGCCCGTTTGCCACGTCTGTCAAATCTTTCAGCATTTCAACTCCCTCAGTTAGAATAGTTACATCCTCAGGTTCATCTTTGAGCTCCGCTCCTTTATGTCGGATAACAGAGTCCAAAGACAATCTTCTTAACTTCTCGGTGCATCAGGATAGACGTCCTCAAAATGGAGTTTGGCTAAAGTGGTACAATGTAGAGTGAATCTGCATGTGGAGCTCTAATCTTTAACAACAAAAATGAATGTTTTTATAAGAGGAATAAATCAGATGGGTAGCACACAATGCTAATCCAAAGAACATGTGTGCATCTTTGCAGGATACAACAAGAGATGATGCCTTAGCTTCTTTGACTGTTGGTGCACTGACTGCTCTCAGTGAAGATGGTCCAAGATCAATGCGTCTCCAGCCCGTATCCACTGCCATCGTACTTGAGGGAGGTATTGTCATGGATAACATTAGAGATCTGCCTCAGGCCGTCCGCCGGTTATTTGGATTTACATATGCTTTGCATCTGGATTAACCAAAGTACATGGCAAATACACTAAAATCCATTCAGACAGTAATACTTGGACTGGGAAACAAAACCCTCTCTCCAAAGCTGTTAACTCTGAAAAACAGTCTACTGGGTTGGACCAGTCAAGAGTCATCAGCTTTCAGAAAGCACTTGGTAACTTTTGCACTATTGTTCTGATCTTTTTTTTATTATTTTTGTAAAACTACTCTTATCTGTTCTAGGAAAAAGTTGGATATGTTTGTAAAATCTCAATTGTTGTGAGAAAAGAATTTGGCAATATTGTAAAACTTGTCTTATCAGTTTTGTATGGTGTCCGACAGGAAACGCATGCAATTAGACAAAACACAAGCAAAAAAAAGAAAGATCTCCTTCAATTTTACAACACGCGACTGCAAAAGTCACAACTCAATGAAAGTGTTGACAGTAATCAAAGCTACATTATACCTGCTTAAGAAAACTCAACCACCATCACACTGACCTCTGGTGTAGCCATGGCGATCTAATACCGTAAGCAACAACAGCTATTCTCTTGTAGTTTTGGGTAGAGTGTGTTAGTCATTATTTATCACGTTAATTTGCGATTCACACAATGTTGATTAAGGTTTTATTCCGAATAACTCTATCACAATCATTCTCCATTACCTTTAACTGTCCTTCGTTAATAATTCCTTTGTCTTGTGGCTTTTGCAGCATGAGTCTTTTGTCAAATTGATATAGATATTTTCTTTATTTGACTGTTTTTGTTCTATTTACATGTATTTTTTTAAATTGCAGCACATTTGCCCCTGTCAGCCATGGTATTTCTGGGAAAAAAGCTTTGTTGTATGTTGATATTCAAATTGAGGATAAGATAATGTTGCCAGAAGAGACTCAACCAAGGGAAGTGCATTGTTTACATTCATGTTTTGAGATTCTGAGTTTATATAATTTATTGTCACAAAATGTAACTATAATGGTAATGTCATTGTTGCTCAGTCCAGAAGTGCAATATTCAGTGTTTGTTGAATGAATATCAGCAGTTGATAATAAATGTAAAACTGTTGAATCAATATGAGTATCCTCAATTCATTGTTTTTAAGGGATTATTATAGTTTAGACAATGTTTTCATGGATGTATTAAGTGTAATTGTTTATGACATTCTCCCAGTTGAAGGAAATCAGTATGTTTTGTTAAGTGCAACAACATTAAAAATGATGAGCAAATAAACATTTTAGTGTTGGGTTAGTGGTTGAATTAAGTACAGTTCAATTATAATAAAGCAGTATAACAAAAAAAGTTAGTCACTGGAGCAGATCTAGTCCGCTTCAGTCCTATTGATCTAAAACAATTAACTTCCCTTATTTCTTATCCAAAACAACAGCCAGTCTCCTAGACCCAATCCCAACTAATCTAGTTAATCATTGTATGGTGTTTGGGTCTGAGCGACCCGTTTTAAATTTTCATCAAAAGAAAAATGATACAATTAATAATTTCTGGGCCATTTTCAATGAGCATCCAAGTTTGTGTGCACGGCTGACACTTCCCTGGTATCTCATGTGCTGAAGAAAGGTAAGAGTGTTGTACTTGTGAGTAAACTGCACAGGGATGGGAGAATCTATGAACAGGAGCATCAAAAACCAAAGATCATCATGGATTATATTGCCACAAAAGGAGGGGTGGCTAACAAGTTGGTGACTGTAAAATGAGGACCCTACGCCGGCCATTGATTCCATCCTTTGACATATCATCTGGATGGCAGTGAACCCAGACTGGAATAGAGGGAAGCTCCAGAGGAGACGCCTCTTTCTCTAGGAGCTGGGAAAGGCACTGGTGAAACATCAAATCCAAAGAAGACAGCAGGTTCCAAGAACCCCAGCCTCTGCAGCCATCATGAGGAGGATTCAGAAGGTGAATGCTGGTGCTCCATCCAACCCGACCTAAAGAACCAACATCGTCAGAGCCTGAAGTAAGTGTCTGATGCTGTTGAAGTATATGTGTGACACTCATGCCTTGCGGGATAGAGAGACGTTAGTAAGATTCCTGATCTTTTCATTATTCCAGTTTGCGGCCAGCTGGAAAAAACAAAAGAAAAATACATAAACATATATGCATACGTATATATATATGTATATATGTATATACATACATATATACATATATATATATATGTATGTATGCATATATATATATATATATATATATATATATATATATATATATATATATATATATATATATATATATATATATATATGTATATAGGATGGAAGGGTTCTTTCCATCCTTTCAACATCTCCAAGGAAAATCATGCTCTCCCACAGCGTGTCTCCTTTAGATACCTCCAGATGAGGATCGATGTGGGAACTCATCTTTCCAACTTTGAGAGTGCAGGGCTGGACAAAGTGGCTAATAGATGTTGTTTTTTTCAATTATTCTCTTATTATAATTAACTCTAGTAGTTTTTAATAGTGACTAAAAGAGCAAATGTGAACAGGAAGTGTCAAAAGAAAAGACCAATGGTGAAATTAAAAATGTTCTCAGGACATCGTTGAGTGAGCAAGAGTTCTTCTTCTTCAGCTGTCCTGCAGATTTTCTGCTTTCAGAACATTCATGAGTCGAGCAGCATTGTATGCCCCCACCACCTCCCCTTGGCCCCAGCTGTCCCAGCATTCACTTTCGTCTGTGTTTGATTTAATATGAATGTAAACTGGCTTGAGGCTTTAAGCTTTAGTTCCTGGATCTGTTTAACCAGCAGGTCAATGTGTTGCTTCAGGTCGGTGTTCTGCTGCAGCAGCATCTGCAATCAGGCCTGGACATCAGTCCTTACCTCCACCCACAGATGCTCCTGGAGATCAGGGACTTGTGCAGAAGCTGCCAGCGTCTGTTGTTCCTGTTGCTGCAGTTGTTTCTGGATCAGCTGAACCTGATACTCTTCAGAGCAGAGAACTTCTGCTCCTGACTGACCCAACACAGAGTCTCCAAGGATGAAGATCTCAGCAGGAGGGACTGGACGTCCCACACCTGCAGCAGAGTTGATGAATCTAGCACAGTTCTCCTTAAAACGAAATAAATATAGGATATTGCATTGAAAGGCCTAACATTAAAGGAAGTTAAATGTGTCCGTCTGCACTGAGTTGCAATGATACTTCAGTCGGATTTAATTTTTACCTTTAAAAAACAAAAAACTAAGAAGTGAAACATTTGTTTATTTGACCCGTAGGTAGTGCAGGTGGACAGTAAATAGTTGGTTTAGGGACGGATCAAGGCTATTTCTGCTTTGTTGAGATCTAAAATTAAAACTAACCCTAATTTGTTGTTCCTGATAGCAAAGGTGTATCTCTGAAAAGCCCCCAATCCACTGCGTTGTACAAGCATTGAAATCAGTATAGTCTAGCCAAAACCAAAATGTTCTTTTCTCTTTTCAGTAAAACCCATTTCACAACTCTCAAGCGGTTATCTTATCCTTATCCAATGAAAAATACATGTTGAATGATCAAGAATGCAGTTTTATAGAAAGCGTCTAGTCAATAAATTTGGGAATAAATGCAGACATGAATCATGTTCTGATTTGAATAGTATATTTATTTTTGAACCAACAGGATCCAACAAAATACATTATAATTTGGTGTAAGCACTGATTTCAATACGCTTGCATGAAAAAAGAAATAAAGATAATAAAAAATTAAATAGCATTCTGAGGTCATTGTAAAAGTGTCCCATGGACTTAAGGAACTAAGGTTGACACGATGCTGTCCAGCAACTTTTTTGCTAGCAGCATTAGGGTTCCTTGATCGAGTTTGTTGTTGCTGAAAACTGAAAACTGATCAAGCACAGATTTTGAATCGTGAACTAGTATAAATTTGAACCAGCTGTGCAACCTACTTTTTTTCTTTTTAACAAACAAACAGAAAAAAAGGCTCAGGCCAACTCCTACCAACACTCCCAACAAGTGCCAACTGACAAACAAGAAAATACTGTTAGCTGCTCTTATTTAGTGTATACCAGTGGGTTGTTGATGCTACAGGCCTCATTCACTGCTCACATCTTTCTATTGTAAAGAGTATTGTACATTGGAGACGCAGTTAGATTTCTTAAGATTTCTTTTTGATGGCTTTGAACCGACAATGTTTTTCTATAACTCCACAGTAAGAGTTTATCTTCTTTTCTTGTCTTTCTCTCCATGCGTATGTGTGTAATTGGTTTGTGTTGTTGAAAACTGGAAAGGAAAAAACTAGAGCCTAAACAGCCTCTAGTAGCCATCACCATATTTAGATGACTATTTAGACTTGTCTGTCTTGAAAAAAGACTTCTTTCCAATGTGGCTCTTGCTCTGTTGCGGCGGCCGCCAGAGAGGTAACCGCTTACACTGAAAACACGCTCGGTAAAGGCTTGGGATGTCGGCATCGCCAGGAGGTCCAAGGCCACAGGTGTCAGTCCTGGAATATTTGTAGAACTCTGAGAATTCCATGATCACAATCCCTATGTTTCATCTGAGTATTAGTTCTTAGTAGTTAGTAGTTTTATAAAACGCTAAAAACTTAGTAGTTTTTAGCGTTTTATAATTCGATCTGTTTTGTTGACTAAACTTATTGTCTGACGCTGGTGCTAATTGCTAATGCTAATTTATGTAGATAACTCAAATTACTGTTCATGGTTCCGTTCTAGTCCAATGTTTGCTGTCATTCCATGGCCAAGATGATACGAACCATGATTATATTATTAGTATGATGTGAGAATGATTCATTTTTGGGACCAATTATTGTCTCATAGCCTAATACAAGTCAGATAAATGTCTTATGTCACACAATATTTTGTTCTCAGGATGTTTTAGTTTCTCTGTGGTCGTCTAATTAGCAGCAGTTTATGAAGCACATTTGTTCATACTGCTCTCTCTATCTCAGGCCAGAGTATCAGAAGATTGTCTTTTCCTGATGTGTCATACAATATAAGTAGAATGGATGTCACAGCACAGCAGAATGACACACACACATTTGAGCAGTTTTGTTTTTCTTCTCCTGAACCACTTTGAGCAACATGGCAGCTGCTAAAGAGAGCATGAGAGGAAGAGGGTCTTCTTTGAAAGTGTTGGGATGAGAAAAATGGCCTACTGCTGTTGTGAGGTATACTTGCTGCATTTTACCAAATCATCATCTGTGCATGTGTGTCTTACTGTTGGTCTACTAGAGTATAGTGACGTTTAGATGGTTTATTGTACAGAAGTTATAGTCTGGAGGAAAATACTGTACGGATACTGGATTATGCCACATAGGGCAGAAAATTAGAGTTGATGATCCTCTAATGGTTCTGATGGTTGTTTATATATAGTAGACAAGTGCCAGAGACTGTATCAGATAATCTCTTGGTAGTTTGTAGAAACACAAGTATCAGTGATACATTACCAAAAGGTCAGATAACCATAAGTTTATATTGCAACACCAAAAATGTTGGTCTGACTCAGCTGTTTCTGTAACACCTGTTTGCTCCTTCAGGGATGGATCAAATGCAGAGAAATAATTTCACTATGTTGTAATGTGTATGGTTGTCTGTAATAAATGAAGGATTTCTTATTCTTCTTCCTCTTCTAAAAATAGAATGCTATACAAAATCTATCAAGAAATAGAAATTCTAACAGTTTGTGTTTATTCAATCAATGATTAACTATAAAAGAAGAATTGTTACTTTCAAATATGACTGGTTCAGTCTTTAATTTCTACAGAGGAAACTTACACATGAGACATAAATATAGAAGATAGAAGCAGGACAGCAAACACAATTTTTGTTTTCACACCCAGATTCACCTTTTACTATATTTATCAACAATTTGCGCTTTAACTAAGGTTAACCTAATTAAATAAAAAACGGTTTCACAAATTCATAACTTACTTATTGTGCCGAATATTTTTCCATGTCAAAATTAAATCTCCAGTTTGAAATTTCGGTAGCACTTTACATCACAGTGCAGTAATTAAATGGTAATAGTGGGGTATTAGTAGGGTAATAAAGAGGTAATAATAATGTAATACCATGTATATAACAAAGTAATAACTAATAAATAAGATGGTAAATACAGCTCGGTAATAAGATTGTAATAGTGGGGTAATAGTGTGAAATTAAAAAGGTAATACCATGTATTTACCAAAGTAACAAGTAAGTAGTAGCTTGGTAATAACACTTGGTATATATGGATAATATGTCACTGGAATTCATGTAACAGGGTAATAATGGCCCAAA
The DNA here is from genome assembly GCA_037951165.1 of Lophius americanus. Lineage (NCBI taxonomy): Eukaryota > Metazoa > Chordata > Actinopteri > Lophiiformes > Lophiidae > Lophius > Lophius americanus. The sequence continues at coordinate 14,256,581 of JBBDHG010000003.1, forward strand.
AACTAAGCGTAATAATGAGGAAACAAATTTTAGATGCAAATCAGGTAAAACCATCAACTGTAATAGTACAGTAATAGTTTGATGAACAATAACAATAAAATGGTTGTATCAGTGCAATATTTTGATTCAAAAATGGTAATATGAGGATATTAATGTTGTTATATCATGATAATAATGAGGTAATACAGGTTGATGTTTTCACAGTATCAACTCAAACATTCCAATGTAATAAGGTACAAATTGAAAGTCTAACCTTGTGACTTCCTACCTGGAAACACGTGTGGGAGTTTCTGTTTAATAACCATGAATCAGTGCTGTAAAATGCAAAATTACCTGTTTCTATTTAATCTCTCAATACATTAAACTTTATACATTAAATACTATTGATGCCTTTTACATATTTTACAATTCAAACCTCGAAAAAATACCTGGTATGAATATGTCCTTTTATTGATACACCAACACAAATAGCTGATTTAGATACAAATGAACAGAATAATCACTGCAACCTCAGCCACATTTTATACATGAAAATACACCGAGTAGCGAATGTTCCCCTCGTGCCGCCAAAAAAGCTCTGACCCGTTGTGGCCTGGACCCCACAAGACTTCTGATTGTGTCGTATGTTAATTTGTACCAAGACCTTAGCAGAAGATCCTGCAAGTTATTAATTGAGACATGGAACTAAGTTGTTGATCCAGGACTTCCCATGGATTTTTAATCCGATTGTGATCTGTGAATTTGGAGGTCTCATCCTGTTGCTGGTTGAACTTCCTCCGTCCACTTTTGGTGGGAAACTACAGCATATCGAGAACTTCCTATAAAACCTGCTGTTTTGGAGATGTTCTGACCCAGTCACCTAGCCATTACAATTTGGGCCCTGTCAATCCTTACTCTGCCTTCAAAACATCAACTTCAAGAACTGACTATTCACTTCTGTCAAGCCTTTGTGTTCATATTTTATTAGGGTTTGTTCTGTCATTTTGATTGTATTCTCTTTGTGTGCGTTTTACTTGTGTTCCGTTCTCCCTCTGTGTCTGTCCTGTGATTGGTCATCGTGCTCACCTGTGTTTCCCCTCCAGCTGTGTCTCATTGTCTTGTTACGTCAGTGTATAAAATCTGTCCTTACCTTCCGTTCTGTGCCAGTTCGTTGCATGAAGTTAACCGAGTCATCACGTGTCCCAGCCTTCTCCCCGTGTCTACTAAGTTTATCCGAGTGTTTTTGTTCCTGTTTTTCCTCTTTTGTTTAGAATAAATATTTTGGCACCTGCTCTGCAGCGTCTTGTGTCTGCGTTTGGGTCCAAGCTTAACCCCAGCAGAGTTTCTATAAGAAAGAACGAACTGGCCAAAATGGACGCATAGAGATCAATGAACTAACTTACACACTGATCTGCATTCATGTGGAGTGGATGAAGAGTCTTCACGAGGAGGTAGAACAGGCCGCTCTCCACATCGCTCGGTGGAAGATCTCTGCCCCACCCTGGCTGAGGGATTTCCTGTCGGAGTGGTTAAAGACCTTTGTGGAGAACCCGGCGGCGCTGCCGGCATGTTCCCGGCCCCGGCCTGTTGGTTCTTCCCCTGCTCCAGCCCCCGTGTTTGCTAGCCACCAGCCGGCTAGTCCTCTGTCTGCTGCGGCTCCGGAGTCCGCTGGCCTCCTACCTGCTAACCCTCAGCCACCATCATCACCTGAGGGAGTCGGTGGTGTTCCTGAGGTTGATGCCGATCGGGACTCTCTTTTTCGGGGAACCTGGGTGGCAATAAAACCGTTTCCCAAAAGGAGTCGAAGCCGGCGCCCAGCTTCATCGCTACCCAGCTCATCGTCCTCACTGCTGCCCATCTCTTCGTTCTCGACGCTGAACAGTTCTTCGTCCTCACCGCTGCCAAACGCCGTTCCTATTCCCCTGCAGAGGGACTGTTAACGTTAGCTTGCAATAATATTGTTCCATTGTGTAATAATTACTACATGTATTCAACATTTTCAGGGTAAAATGTATTTGTCTTTGGTAATATTTAATGACATAATTGTTATGTCATTGAATATATTGAATGAATATATTGTATTTTTATTTATTTAACTGTTAACTATTGAGCTGACTGTGAATCCTCTATTGATGGTGAACAAACGTGGGTGAACACTACTTTTGGAAAATAATTTGATGAAACATGGCTAATGTTATTATGTAGTGTTAAATTCAAATAGATAAATTGTTAGTTAGTGTAATATTCTGAAAATAAACTGCTTGCGCCGAATGGTATTCACAGAAACACGTTTGTTGATATAACAAATGCATGGTCACTTAGTATCAATGTTTTGTTTTGTTTTTTAAAGACACATTGTAGTTTGGAAGAAAAGGTCAAATAAATGAACTGTTAAGTTTTTATTAGTCTCTTGATACGTGTCCACTGGACTCAGAATACAGACTTGTGTAGACAGGATGTCAATGAGAGCACATGATATTAGTGAAATAACTCACTTGTGTACCTGTGGATACACAGGTATACACCATGTCCTAAAGCCCCTATATGCAGGGGGATTTACTGGATACCTGCTTAAAACAGATTCAGTAGCGGTGCACATCTTGCAGAGTAAGGCTGCACTTAATCATGCTTGAGTCTTTCCTGTCATCTGTGGTGACCCCTGTGCACAGAGACACGCCTTTAAGGCAGTGCCTTGTGGTAGAGGGAATGAGCAACTTTGCAATATAAAAATTGTCTTTTAAATATATAACGGGTTATCAAATGACTACTGATGGATTAATGTGGAGGCAGCATTCATATTACTGGTCAGGGAAACATTTTATATACTCTCCTCAAGTCACCATTACACCGCTGAATATTTCCATTATGATATTCAAACTTTTCAGAGCAATACCTTCAACAAGAAGGGGCAAAAGAGCCAAAATAAAAGCCCTAGATGACGAAAGAAACTTCCTTCTAGAACAGCTTAAAAAAGCTCTGGACAAAGTTCCCACTGCTGCAGATGGTACACAATAATAGTACGTTTGCTAGAGAAGTTTAATAAGCAGTAGTGATCAGTTTGTAAACAGATAGAAAATCTTTATTAGCATCAACTGTATTTGTGGATTTATTTTTTACTATATAGTTAAATAAAAAAGTGTACCTACTATATTTATGTACTCATACATCTTATGCTAAATTGTTGTTAAATTAGAGTTCCTGTTGGTTCAACGACCCCCCAAAAAAGATTTGTTACTCACATTTCAAATGTTTTTTCTTTATTTTTATATAGCTCTAAATACACATAATTTAAACAGGACTTTCCCACAATCCTGGAGTTTAAATTATAACCTAATCAGTTGTCAGAGTTTATGATCTAAACTCCAACTGTGAGTCTTGTAACATAAAGTTGGATGGTATAATGTTATTCTGCTTTTTCTCTCTTTTTGTTCTTCTAGTATTCTCAGGAAAACAACATCTTTCCCCTTCGAGTCCCCACTTGTCTGATTCCTCTGACTCAGACTCTGGGTCATCCTCAGAAGACGAAGGAAGAAGACGAAGAAGGCCAAGAACAAGGAGAAAGACAAAAGAGCTCAGTTTGACAAAAGAAGTATGTTATATACAGCTTAAAAATGTTTCATTCATAACAATAATTGACACGTAGTCAAATCTGTCGACACAGAAAATCAACTTGTTATTTTAAATCAGTCAATAAATCAAACTTTATTCATATTATTAATTAGATGAAACAACTGTATTTCAGACTAGTAATGTTAAAAATTTTTACACCACAAGTCCGCTAATTGTTCAAATCCCTCATTACTATTAAGCAGAAGGTAGAAGATGATGAAGATGATGTAATGTCAGAGACTCACCAAGCAAGTATCTTCCTCGGCTCAGCTTCCCCCCAGAGAGCGAGAGGAGCGCTCACTCTGTCCCCAGAAATAGGCTACACTGTACGCTGACTGACCAAAATAAAGAAATGCTCAACTAGATGAAACTAAGTACTAAATTGTGGTGGGGCCCTTTGGACTGCAGGGTCGCCCCACTTTTCAGGGACTGGGGGGTTTCCTTTAGTGTGCAGAACTATTCTCTGGCCAGATTTAACATTTTTACAGGGCTAAACGTTAAGAAGAAAATCTGTGATGCTCAGCAGAGCCTCTCCACTGCTGAAGACATGACTGTAATAACAACACAGTGAAACACTCTTCCTCCTGCATGACACACAGGAATCAAATTACTTTTCTTATTCATCGTATTTCAGGAAGTCTTTTGTGTTTTGTTTATCTTACATGTTCATATCACAATGACAAAAATACGATTAAGCGTCGGTCCTTAAATTTTAAGCCTTGAAAGTGTGAGGAATGTTTGAAGTAATCCAAAACTTCTGTTTAAATTATTTTTAAATAACCATTAAGTTGATGGGAGCGTTAGCAGGGATACAGGGAGTCAACCTTTGTCTAACATTTATTCAGATATTAAAGAAGTACAGTAGAAAACAGTCACACCAGACATTAATAATTGATTTCCATCTGTGTTTTGTTTTCTGTCCTGCCCTACATTTTCCTACATGTGTTGATGCTCCTTTTCTTGGCCTTTATAGTTGAAAAACCCAGAAGAAGCTGAACACCGATACATGGCTGTCCTTAGAGCCTTTAAAAAGAACAACAGAAGTTGTGAAAGACACAACGTGGATGGAAATACCATTGTATAAACTGCTGTGATCACAGACAGTGTCAGTGTGTTAGTTTCCTTCAATATATGTTAGTGGGATCTGGATTTTTATTTTATTTATTACTAAAAACAATACTTTTCTGTACATAGCAGTCGTTCTTGACCTTGACAGAGTGAATGTTTCCTTACCAACAATTTCTTTTAATTCATGAAAATAATGTATTTTCACTGAAATTAGATTGTTTAACTTCATAAATTGTTGCTAATAAAATGGCTTCACATTTGTGTTTGTTTGCTTTACCTCTGCAGTTGTACTGTCACCGCCGGAGACGCCGTGTTAACAGAGTTTTACTCCTCCAGGATCCAACATTTTATTGATCAATCTCATTGTTTCTTGAGAAACCACAAAACCCCTTTCAACAGCACGTTGCTGCAACCAGCGATCGCCCTGCAGTTGAACACTTCCAGCCATCTCCTTCTCCACAAAAGAGATGATCTCCCCCAAGTCTGTCTGCTTCTTTCTTCTGAACAGAACCAGTTTCTTACACAACCTTTTCAAAGTCCTGATGCTGATAATTATGTGTGTTGATGTTCCAAAAGATTCAATATTTCTTTATTTGTCAGACCGATGTCAAAGTAAAGTTTGACCAGATGTTCCACGTCCCTCATTTTGACTCTGGTGACTGTCGGATATTTCCCCTTCTTGTGTGACGGAACAAATTATGAATTTATTTTAATAAAATTACCTTATTACTCTAAAGTTATTACTTTTTTTCTCATAAAATTAAATGTTTTTTCTTGAAAAATTATGACTTAATTCTCTTAATTATGACCCTAAACTCGTGAAGTGAAAAATTTTAAGATCAGTCTCCTCCAGTCAGAGGACCAACAGAACCTGAAGCCTCCTCATGATGGAGATGGTTGACCTCATCTTAATTACACTGATCTCTCTCTATGCAGCGGGTCAAGTTGTCCCCATCCTGATGGTGCTGCCCCCCTCTGGAGAAGAGCTGCATTAAAGTTAGACTGTGTTCCTATGACTGCCAAAGTTTCTGTTAGTATTGTTGTCCCTTGGAGACAATGTTTGTGTTTTGTTTAAATGTTATTCATTTGTCATAACAGGAGTGATTGGGATATTTATTCTTGTTAAAAAGAAATTTCAAGAATAACTTGAAGGTTTTTATAGGACTGCAACTAAAAACAGGTTATCATCTACATAGAGGGATAACTCCTTGTACTTTATACAGACTAATGAAAGTCTGGGATCTGTATTTTGTTGTTTAAAGCTCTGAAACACACCACTGATAGATATCAGGACGACGACTCATGGAATGTTTCTACAAGGAAGTTTGAAACCTCACTTTAGTTTTAGATAGAGATATTACTTTCTGGAGACATGAAACTCATTGACCCCTTACCTTTTCTCTGCACTGCTGCTTTCTTTCTTTAATGTTAATAATATTTGTAATTTTATTTCAATTCTAAATTGTATTGTTTGATTTAAGATATAAAATCTGCTTCTACACATCTGTACTTTTACAATTACTGTCAGGTTCACTTGTTTTCAAATCCTTTCTGTCTTTTTTATTTGTTGTTAAGCTTTATAAGCATTTTTTAACTATTTTAAACGTTCTAGATGAAAAAAAATGTATTTTTAATGTCAATGATGATGATATAATAATAATACTAATAATACTACTAATAATAATAATAATAAGACAATAGTTGCTGGGAGGTTGTGATGTTCAAAATAAATAGATTCCCAGCATGATAATCTTTTATAACTAAACTTGTTGTGATGTCTGTTCATTGTCAGTGAAGTGTATCACTCTCTGCAGGATCTTCCAGCTGCAGCACTCACTTCAGTTTCTGTTCAGTCTGACTGAGGGAGGTTTTTGTACGACGGTTTTTCACTGTGTGAACACATCCTGACTGTTGGGATAGTGAAAACTCATACAGTAGTAAACTGCTGCATCTTTAGCCTTGACTCCACTGATGGTCAGAGTGAAGTCAAATTTTGATCCACTGCCTGTAAAACGATCTTCAATCCCTGTTTCTCGCTGATTACTGTAGTAAATCAAGAGTTTAGGAGATTCTCCATCTTTCTGCTGGTACCATGATAATCGATTTTCTTCATAAACCCCCCAACTGGTCCTACATGGGATGGAGACGGAGCCTCCTGGAGCAGAACTCACTGCTCCAGGTTGGGTCACTGTGATCTGGCCTCTGGACTCTGAGGACACAGAGACAGAAACATGGAGCAGTGTTCTGGTTTAGAGCGCTTCATTCCAGAGGGACGGATGTTCAGAGGAGAGGAGCTGCATTCTCTGGACTTTACCTGTGAAGCAGCAGCAGAGGAGAGTCCAGATGAGGACGGAGATCACAGTCATGGTTCCGATGAGGAGGATTTCTGTGTCTTCTGTCGTGATGAAGGACAGCTGTCAGTCATCCAGTCTTCATCTCTCACCACTATAAACTCTCCCAGATCACTGGAGCATGGTGCTGCTGATGCAAAGTGTCTCTCTATGGAAATGTTCTGACTGACTCCAACAGGGACTTGGATTACTCTCATCATGCTCCTCATCAATGGATCCCTCATTTTGATCACAGGGTTGATCAGGAATATTATCAAAAACTGTTTTAGTTGAGTTTGGCTTCATTCTTCTAGACAGACTCTCTTCAAACATCTGCCTTAATATTTGTTATAGTTTATTCCTGCAGAAGTTAATATTTTTTAAAACAGAGTATCTATCAGTTTTTAACTTTTATGGTTATCCTCAATTTTCGTATCAGTGGACAATATTTTGTTATCAGACGTTAATTTTGTTGCATGTGTTTGTGTCAAAGTCAGAGAGCCGTGTCTCCACAGTCAGAGGTTTTTGTACGGCGCCTCAGTGAGTTTGTATCACTGTGGTTCACGTTCGGTGGAGGAACCAGAGTGGACGTTGGACGTAAGTTTCTGCTCTAATCCTGAAGACAATATTGTAAATTAATGTTTTAGATGTAGATTTTTGGATGTTGGAGTCGGATGAATAGATCTTATTTGAATTATTTTAGATTTTATGTTTTTCTTTTATGATGGAGATGAACTCAGAGCAGCGTAACTTAACATTTCTGCACAATTATACCTAAAATGTACAGTTTAAATATTATGATAAGATGTCATATTTTATATTATTTTATTTAAGGAGTAAAATGTAAATGTTTACATTTAGTGCAGTGTTTTGTGTCATGTTCAGTCAGTGGATAAATGAAATGATTTGGGTTTAATTTATTACAGGAGAAAGAACAGCTCAGTTTAAATACATTAACTTCCTGTTTAATATTGAATGGTGAACACATGAATACACAAATTATGTTTATGTAAACATTCACCAGTAATTGATACGGTTGATGCAAACATTTCCTGAACTGAATTTTATATCCAAATCAAAGTTTTGTCCATCTCTTTTATTTTTGACTTTGTTAAAGTGACAGTTTGAAGTGGAGAAACGATGGAGGAGAAAAGCTGTTTAACCAGAAAAATTTTTTATATTATCATTTTTGGGGCTCCAGATTGAACCGAGTGAGGATGAAGATTTCTACATGTGTTTCTTGTTTTCTTGAAACGATTCCAGTCTTTCCGTCAGTTTTTCTCATGATGATTGAGATTCACCTGAAGATCATGTGATTGTTCATTTTCTCTCTTTGTGTTCATGTCCACTAAATCCTTTACAGTCATGCAGAGCTCAGGTTTGGATGATGCTGATGTTTGATTTCCAGCGTAGTTTGATATATTTCAGGTCCTTCTGTGTGATGGTTCTCTCTGTGCTGATGTTCACCAGAGGTTTCTATGAGGAAGTGAAACAATGTGTGACTGCTGGAGCAAAGAAAAACTTCTGACAGAAACTCTTTCAGGGACAGAATCAGCTCCACACAGGAAAGGTGTCCAGGTTTCTGATGCTTGATTGACAGCTGTGTGCTGCCTCTCCTCTAAGCTGATTGGTGTTTCCTAGGTGATGTCCATCCCACCCTGACGGTGCTGCCCCCCTCCTCCGAGGAGCTGCAGCAGGGGAAGGCCACGCTCATTTGTCTGGCCAACAGGGGCTTCCCTTCAGACTGGAGTCTGTCCTGGAAGGTGGACTGCAGCAGCAGCGGCAGCACCTGCAGCTGGGAGGAGAGCAGGGGCCCCGGGGTGCTGGAGAAGGATGGCCACTACAGCTGGAGCAGCACCCTGAGGCTCCCTGCAGACCAGTGGAGCAAGGTGGGCTCTGTGACCTGTGAGGCCACACAGGGCTCCCAGACTCCACTCTCAGAGACGCTGTGGAGAGACCAGTGTTCCCAGTCCTGACCTGACTCACTGATACTGGTTTTACTCCATTACTGTGTTTCTCATTACCAGCTTGAACATTAATGTTTTCTTGATTCTTGTTTCCTTCTTGTTTAAAAGTTCAGACCAGTAAAAACTTTCATCAATTCTCACTGAGTTTTCTTTGTGCTTTTTATACTTACAAGTGACATTGACCATTATTATAATTATTATTGTTATTATTATCATTATTGTTATTATTGTTATTAATATTAATATTATTATTAACATTATTATTGCTATCATTATCATTTTAATTAATATTATTATCATGAATGTAATTATTATCATTAATAAAGTAATGATTTCCATTATTAAAATTATAATAATAATAAATATTAATATTATTATTATTATTATCATTTTTATTATTATCATTAGTATTAATATCATTAGTATTAATATCATTATCACTAGTATTAATATCATTATCATGAATGTAAATATTATCATTAATAAAAAAAATATTATCATTATCTAAATTATAATAATAATAAACATAATTATTAATATTGTTATTGTTATTGATATCATTATCAAAATTATTATTGTCATGATTACAATAATTACAATTATTATTGTTATAATTCCAATAATTATAATTATTTTTGTTATTGGCTTTATTATTAAAATTATTATTGTTATTATTACAATTATTATAATTATTACTCTATACATTTCATATTAGTTAAAGTCATAAGAAGAAGACATTTCGTAAAGTCGCAGTAAGAACATTTCTTAAAATTCTGTGTTTGGACCAATAGCAGATCAGCATTCATTAAATAGATCTAGTAGATCCCGCATTTCAGAGGAGAACAGTGACGTCTGTCCTCCTCGGCTCTCCACTTCACACAGACTGTCTTTCACCTTGCCTGCCATTTAGGTACCGCTGTTGAGGCTTTATCTGAATTCAGATATGAAATTGTTTCAAAAGAAGATAAAAAAACTATTTTATAAATGACACTGAGATTTGGTGACGGTTTATTTCAACCAATTGTTCTGTTTATATTTTGAATTCCCTCTTACCTCTCAAAAACAGAGGAGGAGCAGCCTTCTCTGACGTGAGCTAACGCGCTAACAAACAGAGTCTGTAAAAGAACCCTGGATTACTCTCATCATGCTCCTCATCAGTGGATCACTGACTTCATCACAGGATTAATAGGAATATTATAAAACATGCTACAGATGAGTTTGTCTCCATTCCTCAAGACATATCTTCTCTTTAAATATCTGCATTCTGAGTTTTGGAGAGATGAACAAAGATTTTAACACACTTACACACACACACGGGCTCACACACATGCACACACACACACACACACACACACACACACACCCGATAAACACCCACGCACACACACACACATGTAACACACACATATTTAATAAAAGTTCCCAACACTTGAAACATTTAAGGGGGTTGACTGAAATGACCTTTAACCTCTGTTCTTCACAGTATAACCCTAAACTTTGAAATGATCAATAGAAAAACAAAAAAGTGGAGCGTAGGGTTTAAAGCCCCTGACAAAAACATTCCTCAAGGGACGCTCCAACAAAACTGCATCCAAACAGGCAGGAATCCTATGACAGGGTAAAGTGTTGCTACTTGTGGCAGTGCATTTGGATTATTCTCTACGTAACATTTTACAGTCACTTCCATCAATCACAGATTACAAAGCCCTGAACACCACTTCAAGCTCAAACTCCTGCCATTTCATTAATTAGTAATGCGGTTAGTTTAAACCTGGACAATTATATCCCACCACCTTAGTTTTCTCATAGTTGTGTTCAGATTCCAGGGATGACGTTCTGTATTAATCTTTACATCCATGCCGTCTGTTCATGTTAGTCTTTTTCTTTGGATTCTGCATGAAATGTTTACAGCAGATCGTCGTCTTACTCTTGTAATACATCTATGTCCATGCAATGAAATGGTAACTTGTAGAGGGACACACTTTGGTACATTTGTAATAAATATAATGTTTAAAATACGTCCTTCTGAAGTGATATGACCAGGTGTGTTAACACTGAACCGCTGATTATAATTCAAAATGTCAAAATGTCCATTTATGAGTCAAAACCACAAATGTGCTCAGTTTAAAGGAGTTCAATGAACCTGAGCTCGGGTTCACAGTCTTGTGTACTGCAGGTGGGATTACTCATGTAATCCGTGTTTAACAAGCTGCACCTTCTTGAAAAGTCTGTGGACATCCAACTCCATCGACACTTTCCACAGAAATTTGGGGTAGTTCAGGTTTCAACTGTAGATCAGGGGTCGGGAACCGATGGCGACATGTGACTCGTAGACAATTTTGAGCTGATATTTTTTAATAAGTTATAAATACTTATACTGTGTCTCTTTAAACAAAAACTTTAAATTTTTCAAATAATATTCAAAATATAAAATATTCTGATATATTTCAATTTGTCGACACCAAATCTCAATTTTCATTGGATAATGCGGTACGACACGGGTCGTTGTAAGGTCAAGAAATAAACTTCCCTCCTTTTCGCCAGATAACCCGCTAGTTTATCTGCATCGAACCCTTGAGACGGAAAAGATGTTTAAAATAAAATAAAAAGATGATGATTATCGTTCGCTCAAGGCCGAGTGGACAGAGCAGGATCTAAGTCTAATATGTAACAGATTAATTACTTCTGGAATAAAGACAGGATAATGGATCAGATAAAAGACAGGCCTCTGTCAGCAAAAACTGTTCAGGATCGTACCATCACTACGGCAAATCAGGTGGAGGAAACACAAATTAAGGACATGAACACAGGGACATACTATTCTCTCACTTCAGATGAGTCAACAGATATTAGCCATTTATCTCAGTTTAGTATAATAGTGAGGTATGCTGCAGGTGACACTGCTTGAGGAAAGTTTAGCTGTTTTGCCAATGAAAGGGTCAACAAGACGGATTGGATCGAATCATGAATTCATGTTACTTTCATGGTAGGTGTGATTTATTATTAGATATTATTTTTAATTAATCAGCTGATTACCAGTAAAACAAAAGAAGGATCGATCGCAGTGAGTAAATGTATCCATATAGATGAGATGAAGTGTGAAGTCATAGAATCCATGTGTGAAGGACGATCAATGGAACTGCATGTGGATAAAATGGAAACGTTTTGATGCCTGTCAAAATAAAAGGAACACGCCTGGAGAAATATGTTGAGATGCATTAAAGTGCTGATGGAAACGCTTCAAAAGGAAAGAAAGTCATTCTTGAATTGTTATTCTAAGGATTAAAAAACGTGATGATGGTTGATGAGGGTGACAAAATGGAAAATGAGCTGAAGACTCTCAGTGCATCTCTCAGAGGGAAGTTGGGCGCTTGCACTAGCACAGGGGTCGGCAACCCAAAATGTTGAAAGAACTATATTGGACCAAAAGAACAAAAAACAAATCTGTCTGGAGCCGCAAAAAGTTAAAAGCCGTATAAAAGCCTTATAATGAAGGCAACACATGCTATAAGTGTCTATATTAGCTATATTAGCCTACTATCAAAATGATAAGTAGGCTACAAATACATAATGAGCATACATGATTAAACGTTTATTTTACCTGCAGCGCGTCCTGGAGAGAATGACGCACCACGTGACTACTCTGCTGTACGATGGTGCTTTAAGTTTAACTTCCATTATAATATTAATGTATTATGTTTCGTTGCATTGATGAAATTATAGAAATACAATACAGAATTAGATTTTTGATGTCATTTTTATTTTAGGATTCGAAAAAACAACAACAAAATGTGTAACGTTCATAATAGGCCTCCTGTGATTTCAGACCTCCCCATGGAAATAAGATGCAGTCCTTTTCATTCCTCAATAATACAATACAATCCTCTTTCCCCCTTATCTGGGCAACAGACAGAGTGCAATAAAACAGCAGCCTTTTGAAAAGGTAAAGTATATAAAATTAAAATAATACAGTTTAAGTTTGATTTCTGTGCGTTATCCTCTTCTCTTTAGTTTTCTGCAAATGTGCACGGGTAAAATGCAGCAGCACCCTCTTCTCTTTTGACACGCACAATACAATGCAGCCATCCTCGGACCTGAGCAACAAAACACAATAATATCCTTATGTGTCATTCCAAATATATACTGACAAAAATCAGAAATCTCTTTATAAAAACAGGTAATTTGTTACTAAATATGTGCCTATGACAGGATTGTGTTCTTACCCGTTTAATGTGACTTCTGCTTTCGGACATCACTGGACAGCTTCTCAACATCGGGCATGTAAGATGTAACTTTAATCTTCATGCAGGACTGCAAGCTCTCATCGGTGAGGCGGGTGCGTTATTTGGATTTTATGTAGTTCATGTTTGAGAATATCTGCTCGCACAGGTGTGTTGATCCAGAGATGGATAATACTCCAAATGCATATTTCTTCATGTTCCTATAACTGTCAGGAAGAGCATTCCATGTTTCTAACACAAGTTTCTCGGGTGTTGGGAGGCTTTCAATTTTGCTCCATTTGTGGCTTTGGGCAAGCTGGGCTTTCTGGCGAGTGACGTCTTCAAGCTCGGCTGTCAGACTTTTGAATTTGGACATCAATAAATCTTTGTCAGCTATATCAGCCATTTCCATTTCAAGGTCAGCTTGATTTACTCCTGGGAATGTGTTCAACAAGCACGGGTCAATCTCCAGGGGTGTGACGGGGAAAGATAGTGTCATTTTTTCCTTTCGGAACTCGATAAATCTGCTCACAAATCTAGCAATGCACGGAACTGACGGTGGTTTAATGCTTTTGCAATTATCTTGTTCACCATCTCGATGACAAGGTTCATCACCTCCATACACTCCGGTGGGAATGTTTGTGCACACAGTGCTTCTTGGTGCAAGATTCAGTGAAATGCAATTATTCCATTGTCATTTAAACACTTCAGCACAGCCTCACATATGTCCTCCCCGCGTGTTTGGCCTTTCAGTGGTATTAATGCGATCCTTTCTTCTTGCGGCCCATCAGAGTTCACATACCTGCATAACAGCGCTGCCTGTTCAATATCGATCACATCACACGACTCATCGCAGGCGATTGAGTATGCTGGAGCTGAATTAATGTCCTTGATTTGCTGATTGGTGATGCTGCCTGCCCTTTTAATGGCCCTTTCCTTCACTGTCTTTGTGGAGAGAGGCATGTCTTTAATTTTCTGTATTATCTCGGTTTTGTTTTTGAAGTCTGAAAATAGCTGCTCTGATATTTTAATGAATGAATCCTTCATGTAGTCACCATCTGTGAACGGTTTTCCACGCTTTTTATCTCCCAGGTTGCAACAAAACTAGCAGCAGTAGTGGAGTTTGGAGATGTAATCCACTACTTAAATCTATCTTTGCGCTCCTCTAATATTTCCAGGAATAATGCAATCGCACTTTTTCTCTCACTCCCACCTGGGTACTCGGCTCCAAATGTAGCATGCCTCCCCTGGAAATGTCTTTCCACGTTACTCTTTTTGATATTTGACAACTTCTCATTACAAAGCAAACATGCAGGCAATCCTTCCTCATTGGCAATGAAAGCAAATGATTCGGTCCAAGAACTGTGGAATCCTCTGTTCTCCTCAGCTATCTTTCTCTTTTTCCCTTTGGGATCCATGGCCCATGACACACCCGCCGGTTTGTTTGCAACAGCCACCTGTCTGGCACTACGCCGAGCTGAAAGAAACGTGTGTCGCAGACTATGACGTAATCTTTGTTGACAGAAATGTTGAAATTAAATATTTATTACACACATTTTTACAGCATTGAATAATAAATTATATTAAAACAAAAAAAATATTCACACCATCTTTTTCCATTTTCATATTTTTGAAAAAGTTCCAGGGAGCCACTAGGGCGGCGCCAAAGAGTTGCATGCAGCTCTAGAGCCACGGGATGCCGACCCATGCACTAGCAGAATGATAATAACCATAATATCCAAAGGTTCCCTTTCATCAAGAGTAATTACACTGATGCACTCATCTACCAGCTTATATTCAGACTTTTTTACTAAATCTGCTCTTCGTTTTCGAAAAACCTAGCCGTTAGCCGCTAATTCTCAAAAGATAGATATGGCTTCCCTCTCTCCTTCTCCTGCTCTCTCTTGCTCTGTGTGTCGTATGTTTAGCTACTCCTCTGCCTCCTTTAACTCTAGTTATACATGCAATAAGTGTAATTTATTGTTGCCCTGGAGGCGAGGCTCACTGAATTGGAGACGCGGCTCCGCACCATGGAAAATACCCCATAAACTGCTGAAGCTAGCCAGCCCCCTGTAGCCGCTGTGGACCAACCGGACTTTGCTCCTCCTAGCCGCCCCCTACAGCTCCTGAGCAGCCGGGAAAACATGGAGTCTGGGTGACTGTGTGAAGAATGTATAGCCCGAAACACCAGCCCACAGTTCACCAGCAGCCTGTTCATGTTTCAAACAGATATTCCCCACTTAACAAAATACCTGGTGAGAAAATAATTCTGATCATTGTCAGTTCTATTTTACGGAACGTGAATTTAGCGACACCAGGGACCATAGTGAAATGCATTCCTGGGGCCAGATCGGGCCTCCTTTAGAGTCACCCAGCCCAAAACCCATAGAGACTGTGTCTGTCCCCCGACCACCTACAATATTCAAGTCAGATTACAAAAATAAAAAATAAATTGTGGAATCCTTAATATTAGATCTCTAAACCAGTTTTAGTAAATTATCTTATTTTAGATCATCATATTAATTTATTGTGTCTGACGAAGACCTGGCTGTGTGAGGAGGAATATGTTAGTTTAAATGAATCTAGCCCCGCTACTCATATTAATACTCACATACCCAGAAGCACCGGCCGAGGAGGTGGAGTTGCAGCCATTTTAACTCCAGTTTACCATTAAATCCTAAACCCAAACCTGACTGTAACTCATTCTCAGTCTTACAAACCAAACCTGGAAGCATCAGCCGCCAATCTCATTTGTCATATTGTATCTGGCTCCTGGTCCATACTCCGAATTTTTAAATGAGTTCTCTGATTCTCTATCAAACCTAGTCCTTAAGACAGATAAAATAATCATACTAGGTGACTTTAACAATCACATAGATGAAGACAGAGATAGTCTCGGTGCCGCGTTTAACTTAATATTAGACTGTGTTGTTTTCAGTCAGCGTGTTAATGAGGCCACTCACTGTTTTAATCACACCCTGGATTTAGTCCTGACTTACGGCATTGATAGTTCATCCACAGAATTCTCTGCTATCGGACCACTGTTTGATAACTTTTGAATTTGCAATGCTAAGTCACTCGAAAATAAACAAATCACTCTATCCGCTAGAAATATATCTGAAGAAGCTGTAGTAAAGTTAGAGAAGCTATTCCATCAGCCCTGTCTCGACTTTAATGAATCTGAGGTTAGTCCCGTGTAACTTGATTGTTTCGTCGATAGGGCTGCAGCTCACTGAGATTAAGTCTGGACTCTATCGCATCCATAAAATAGAAGAGTGTGAAACAGAGGAGAGCTAAACTTGTTGAGTCCCGATTAACCTGGCAAGACAGCATTCAAAATATAGGAGAGCCATCGGCAGCACCAGAGCAGCCTATTACTCTGACCGGATAGAGGAAAATAAAAACAACTCCAGGTTTTTGTTCAGCACTGTAGCCAGGCTGAATGAGAGTCAGAGTTCTATTGAGCCTGCATTCCTAAAACCCTTAGTAACGATGACTTCATGGGTTTCTTTAATGAGAAAATTTCAAGTATTAGGGACAAGATCCATAACCTCCTGTCTTCAATTGGCTCAAGTTTACACCCCAGGACTATGTGCTTAGAAATAACAGATAGACCTGGAGCAGATCTAGACCGCTTCAGTCCTATTGATCTAAAACAATTAACTTCCCTTATTTCTTATCCAAAACAACAACCAGTCTCCTAGTCCCAATCCCAACTAGTCTACTTAACCCTTGTATGGTGTCCGGGTCTGTGGGACCCGTTTTAATTTTTCATCTAAACAAATATATGAATTATACAATTCATTATTTTTTCAAACTCAGACTCATTGGCCTTGGGTCATTTTCTGTAAAGAACATATATCAGAACAACTTTTCAATGACCACACACATGTTCATCCCCCTACTCATTTATATCACAGACGGGATGTTCAGGTCCACTGGACCCGGGCCAATAAAAGTGTGGAAATTGTAGGTCCTGTGTACCTTGACTCTGTCCTTCCTCCTGTCTAGGCCTGCTGTTAGTGTGTGTATTTTTGTGTGTGTGTGTATGTGTTTTAAAACCTTATTGTCACCATTGATACTGCCTAGAGGGGCAGCATACCATCTAAACCTGTAAAATATGGTATAAAGATCTGAGATGCCTTTGATGCCACTTCCTTATATGATTGGAACTTCCAAGCCTGCAGAATAAAACCTGATGGAGATGCCCCTGAGAAAAAAGTCAAGCAATGAAAGTTGTCCTGGATATGTCTCAAGGACTCAGTGGACACAAGATCAAATGCTACAATTTGTTTAACTCGCACAAGCTGGAACAAGAGCTTCTAAAGAGGAGGCTGACCATGGTGGGAATGACGGAAAATCAAGTCCGAGCTCCAACCCCTAATGCTGACTACTAAGAACAGGCCTGTCAAGGCTTCAAAGTTTGTGTGCACGGCTGACACGTCCCTGGTATCTTATGTGCTGAAGAAAGGTAAGAGTGTTGTACTTGTGAGTAAACTGCACAGGGATGGGAGAATCTATGAACAGGAGCATCAAAACCAGAGATCATCATGGATTATAATGCCACAAAAGGAGGGGTGGGTAACATGGACAAGTTGGTGACTGTAAAATGAGGACCTTACGCCGGCCACTGATAACATTCTTTGACATATCATCTGGATGGCAGTGAACCCAGACTGGAACAGAGGGAAGCTCCAGAGGAGACGCCTCTTTCTCTAGGAGCTGGGAAAGGCACTGGTGAAACATCAAATCCAAAGAAGACAGCAGGATCCAAGAACCCCAGCCTCTGCAGCCGTCATGAGGAGGATTCAGAAGGTGAATGCTGGTACTCCATCCACGAAAAAATGCAGCGGGTCCACCAGACCCACGAACATTGGCTGAATGAACATTGCTTTATTTGAGGATTTCCAGTCAGGTTTTAGAGTTCAGCATAGCACAGAAACGGCACTGGTCAAAGCTACAAATTGGCTTTTAATGGCATCTGATGAGGGACTGGCCTCTGTTCTGGTCTTGTTGGATCTTAGTGCTGCATTTAACACTATTGACCAGCAAATTCAAATACAAAGACTTGAAAACTTAATTGGCATCAAAGACACTCCATTAAATTGGTTTAATTCCTATTTATGTGACAGATCTTAGTTTGTATCTGTTAACAATGAATCCTCCATGCATAGTAAAGTTACTCATGGAGTTCCCCAGGGTTCTGTGCTTGGGCCAATATTATTCACATTATATATAATCCCTTTAGGCAACATTATCAGTAAGCACTCCATAAACTTTCACTGTTATGCAGATGACATACAATTATACTTATCAATGAAACCAGGTGAATCTAATCACTTATCCAATTTTGAGGCGTGTCTCAAACCATTAAGACCAGGATGACCTGCAACTTATTATTATTAAATTCAGATAAAATTGATGTTATTGTACCCAAACATGTATCTGATAATATAACTATTCTATATGGTGTGACCTTGGCCTCCAGCACCACTGTGAGGAACCTGGGAGTTATCTTTGATCAGGATATGTCCTATGAATCCCACATGAAACAGATTTCTAGGACTGCCTTTTTTCATCTGCATAATATTTCTAAAATACGACACATTCTGTCGCAAAAAGATGCAGAAAAGTTAGTTCATGCATTTATTACTTCCAGGCCGGATTACTGTAATACCCTACTAGCAGGTAGTCCCAATCAATCTCTGAAGCCCCTCCAGTTGATCCAGAACGCTGCTGCACGTGTGCTGACCAGAACCAGGTTAAGAGAACATATCTCTCCTGTATTAGCTTCCCTTCACTGGCTCCCGGTAAAATCTAGAATTGAATTCAAAATCCTTCTAGTCACATTCCAAACCCTTAACGGTCAGGCACCAGCGTATCTGAAGGAGCTCATAGTTCCATACTGTCCAACCAGAACACTGCGCTCCCAGCATGAAGGGTTACTAGTAGTGCCTAGAGTCTCCTGAAGTAGAATGGGAGCCAGATCGTTCAGCTATCAGGCCCCTCTCCTGTGGAAAAATCTCCCAATCTGGGTTTAGGGGGCAGAAAACCTTTCTTCATTTAAAAATAGGCATGAATCCTTCCTTTATGATAAATTTTAAAATTGAAGTTGGCATAAACTAGCTCTTAGCTATGCTGCTATAGGTTTAGACTGGTGGGGTAACTACCATGATGCACAGAGCTTTTCTCTCTTCCTCTCTCACTGTCCCTCTTTATACATTCCTCTCACTTTAATTCATGTTACTGGATTAATGCATGTTACTGGATTATTGCATGTTACTGGATTAACGTATGTTACTGGATTAATGCATGTTACTGGGAACGGTTGGTTCTACATCCCTCTCACTTTAGCGCTGGTTACTGGATTAATGTATGTTACTGGATTAATGTATGTTACTGGATTAATGCATGTTACTGGATTAATGTATGTTACTGGATTAATGCATGTTACTGGATTAACGTATGTTACTGGATTAATTCATGTTACTGGGAAAGGATGGTTCTATATTTCAAACATGAGGGAGCGCTTTACCTTCAAACATTTGGCCAAAATTTAACATCTGCAGGTCCAATTTAGTCTAAATCTGTTAAGGTGAATCGATTCAAGAATGTTTACCTTGTTTTTTTCATATTTTTATTCTAATAGATCATATTTTCCACCCAGCAAAGCACAGGTTAGACAATTCTAATTTGTCAAACCTGCAATTGTCTATGCTGTGGTCTGCTGGGCTGGAGGAAACACAAAGAGGGATAGGAAGAGACTCAATATGCTGGTCAGGAGGTCCAGCTCTGTCCTGGACTGTCCCCTGGACTCTGTGGAGGAGGTGGGTGAGAGGAGAATGTTGACCAAGCTGACATCCATCCTGGACAACATCTCCCACCCCCTACAACATGAAACTGTGGGAGCTTTGAGGAGCTCCTTAAGGTGCAGACTGTGACATCCACAGTGTAAGACAGAGCGATACCGCAGGTCCCTTGTCCCGACTGCAGTCAGACTTCAAGATAAATCCCTGTGAGACTGTGTTGTGTCTGATATCTGATAATCATCAACTGACTACACACCATGTGAGTTAATATAATTGCAATGTTGCTGATCTGCTCCTGGACAACTATTGTACATCTCTAACCGGACTATTTGAATTTATATAATTTATATTATCCTGACTGACCCAACACAGAGTCTCCAAGGATGAAGATCTCAGCAGGAGGTACTGGACGTCCCACACCTGCAGCAGAGTGGATGAATCTAGCACAGTTCTCCTTAAAACGAAAGAAATATAGTATATTGCATTGAAAGGCCTAACATTAAAGGAAGTTAAATGTGTCCGTCTGCACTGAGTTGCAATGGTACTTCAGTCTGATTTAATTTTTACCTTTAAAAAACAAAAAACTAAGAAGTGAAACATTTGTTTATTTGACCCGTATGTAGTGCAGGTGGACAGTAAATAGTTGGTTTAGAGACGGATCAAGGCTATTTCTGCTATGTTGAGATCTAAAATTAAAACTAACCCTAATTTGTTGTTCCTGATAGCAAAGGTGTATCTCTGAAAAGCCCCCAATCCACTGCGTTGTACAAGCATTGAAATCAGTATAGTCTAGCCAAAACCAAAATGTTCTTTTCTCTTTTCAGTAAAACCCATTTCACAACTCTCAAGCGGTTATCTTATCCTTATCCAATGAAAAATACATGTTGAATGATCAAGAATGCAGTTTTATAGAAAGCGTCTAGTCAATAAATTTGGGAATAAATGCAGACATGAATCATGTTCTGATTTGAATAGTATATTTATTTTTGAACCAACAAGATCCAACAAAATACATTATAATTTGGTGTAAGCACTGATTTCAATACGCTTGCATGAAAAAAGAAATAAAGATAATAAAAAATTAAATAGCATTCTGAGGTCATTGTAAAAGTGTCCCATGGACTTAAGGAACTAAGGTTGACACGATGCTGTCCAGCAACTTTTTTGCTAGCAGCATTAGGGTTCCTTGATCGAGTTTGTTGTTGCTGAAAACTGAAAACTGATCAAGCACAGATTTTGAATCGTGAACTAGTATAAATTTGACCCAGCTGTGCAACCTACTTTTTTTCTTTTTAACAAACAAACAGAAAAAAAGTCTCAGGCCAACTCCTACCAACACTCCCAACAAGTGCCAACTGACAAACAAGAAAATACTGTTAGCTGCTCTTGTTTAGTGTATACCAGTGGGTTGTTGATGCTACAGGCCTCATTCACTGCTCACATCTTTCTATTGTAAAGAGTATTGTACATTGGGTACGCAGTTAGATTTCTTAAGATTTCTTTTTGATGGCTTTGAACCGACAATGTTTTTCTATGACTCCACAGTAAGAGTTTATCTTCTTTTCTTGTCTTTCTCTCCATGCGTATGTGTGTAATTGGTTTGTGTTGTTGAAAACTGGAAAGGAAAAATCTAGAGCCTAAACAGCCTCTAGTAGCCATCACCATATTTAGATGACTATTTAGACTTGTCTGTCTTGAAAAAAGACTTTTTTCCAATCTCGCCCTTGCTCTGTTGCGGCGGCCGCCAGAGAGGTAACCGCTTACACTGAAAACACACTCGGTAAAGGCTTGGGATGTCGGCATCGCCAGGAGGTCCAAGGCCACAGGTTTTAGTACTGGAATATCCGTAGAACTCTGAGAAATCCATAATCACAATCCCTATGTTTCATCTGAGTATTAGTTCTTAGTAGTTAGTAGTTTTATAAAACGCTAAAAACTTAGTAGTTTTTAGCGTTTTATAATGCGGTCTGTTTTGTTGAGTAAACTTATTGTCTGACGCTGGTGCTAATTGCTAATGCTAATTTATGTAGATAACTCAAATTACTGTTCATGGTTCCGTTCTAGTCCAATGTTTGCTGTCATTCCATGGCCAAGATGATACGAACCATGATTATATTATTAGTATGATGTGAGAATGATTCATTTTTGGGACCAATTATTGTCTCATAGCCTAATACAAGTCAGATAAACGTCTTATGTCACACAATATTTTGTTCTCGGGATGTTTTAGTTTCTCTGTGGTCGTCTAATTAGCAGCAGTTTATGAAGCACATTTGTTCATACTGGTCTCTCTATCTCAGGCCAGAGTATCAGAAGATTGTCTTTTCCTGATGTGTCATACAATATAAGTAGAATGGATGTCACAGCACAGCAGAATGACACACACACATTTGAGCAGTTTTTTTTTTCTTCTCCTGAACCACTTTGGGCTACATGGCAGCTGCTAAAGAGAGGATGAGAGGAAGAGGGTCTTCTTTGTAAGTGTTGGGATGAGAAAAATGGCCTACTGCTGTTGTGAGGTATACTTGCTGCATTTAACCAAATCATCATCTGTGCATGTCAGTCTTACTGTTGGTCTACTAGAGTATAGTGACGTTTAGATGGTTTATTGTACAGAAGTTATAGTCTGGAGGAAAATACTGTACGGACACTGGATTATGCCACATAGGGCAGAAAATTAGAGTTGATGATCCTCTATTGTTCTGATGGTTGTTTATATATGGTAGACAAGTGCCAGAGACTGTATCAGATAATCTCTTGGTAGTTTGTAGAAACACAAGAATCAGTGATACATTACCAAAAGGTCAGATAACCATAAGTTTATATTGCAACACCAAAAATGTTGGTCTGACTCAGCTGTTTCTGTAACACCTGTTTGCTCCTTCAGGGATGGATCAAATGCAGAGAAATAATTTCACTATGCTGTAATGTGTATGGTTGTCTGTGATAAATAAAGGCTTTCTTCTTCTTCTTCTTCTTCTAAAAATAGAATGCTATACAAAATCTATCAAGAAATAAAAATTCTAACAGTTTGTGTTTATTCAATCAATGATTAACTATAAAAGAAGAATTGTTACTTTCAAATATGACTGGTTCAGTCTTTAATTTCTACAGAGGAAACTTACACATGAGACATAAATATAGAAGATAGAAGCAGGACAGCAAACACAATTTTTGTTTTCACACCCAGATTCACCTTTTACTATATTTATCAACAATTTGCGCTTTAACTAAGCTTAACCTAATTAAATAAAAAACGGTTTCACAAATTCATAACTTACTTATTGTGCCGAATATTTTTCCAAGTCAAAATTAAATCTCCAGTTTGAAATTTCGGTAGCACTTTACATCACAGTGCAGTAATTAAATGGTAATAGTGGGGTATTAGTATGGTAATAAAGAGGTAATAATAATGTAATACCATGTATATAACAAAGTAATAACTAAGAAATAAGATGGTAAATACAGCTCGGTAATAAGATTGTAATAGTGGGGTAATGTGAAATTAAAAAGGTAATACCATGTATTTACCAAAGTAACAAGTAAGTAGTAGCTTGGTAATAACACTTGGTATATATGGATAATATGTCACTGGAATTCATGTAACAGGGTAATAATGGCCCAAAAACTAAGCGTAATAATGAGGAAACAAATTTTAGATGCAAATCAGGTAAAACCATTAACTGTAATAGTATAGTAATAGTTTGATAAATAATAATAATAAAATGGTTGTATCAGTGCAATATTTTGATTCAAAAATGGTAATATGAGGATATTAATGTTGTTATATCATGATAATAATGAGGTAATACAGGTTGATGTTTTCACAGTATCAACTCAAACATTCCAATGTAATAAGGTACAAATTGAAAGTCTAACCTTGTGACTTCCTACCTGGAAACACGTGTGGTAGTTTCTGTGTAATAACCATGAATCAGTGCTGTAAAATGCAAAATTACCTGTTTCTATTTAATCTCTCAATACATTAAACTTTATACATTAAATACTATTGATGCCTTTTACATATTTTACAGTTCAAACCTCAAAAGAATGCCTTGTATGAATATGTCCTTTTATTGATACACCAACACAAATAGAACGATCGGCGATATCGTGTGTGAAGGAGCGATATCGCCGATCGTTCCTTCCTGCAGCAGTCAGACTCCACAACCAGCACTGTTAGCAACACACACACCTACACAACTACACACACACTTAAACACACACCTACACAACTACACACACACTTACACACACATCTACCTTTTAATTTATTTTAATTGCACATAACGTTTAATTTTAATTTAATTTATTTTAATTTATTTTAATTGCACATAACACGATGTTATTCTTACTCTGTGTTATTCTTACTCTGTGTCATTCTTACTCTGTAACATGCTCTGCTGCTGTAATATTGCAATTTCCCCATTGTGGGACTAATAAAGGCTATCTATCTATCTATCTATCTATAGCTGATTTAGATACAAATGAACAGAATAATCACTGCAACCTCAGCCACATTTTATACTTGAAAATACACCGAGTAGCGAATGTTCCCCTCGTGCCGCCAAAAAAGCTCTGACCCGTTGTGGCCTGGACCCCACAAGACTTCTGAATGTGTCCTATGTTATTTTGTACCAAGACCTTAGCAGCAGATCCTGCAAGTTATTAATTGAGACATGGAACTAAGTTGTTGCTCCAGGACTTCCCAGTGATTTGTAATCAGATTGAGATCTGTGAATTTGGACGTCTCATCCTGTTGCTGGTTGAACTTCCTCCGTCCACTTTTGGTGGGAAACTACAGCATATCGAGAACTTCCTATAAAACCTGCTGTTTTGGAGATGTTCTGACCCAGTCACTTAGCCATTACAATTTGGGCCCTGTCAATCCTTACTCTGCCTTCAAAACATCAACTTCAAGCACTGACTATTCACTTCTGTCAAGCCTTTGTGTTCATATTTTATTAGGGTTAGTTCTGTCACTTTGATTGTGTTGTCTTTGGGCGTTTTACTTGTGTTCCGTTCTCCCTCTGTGTCTGTCCTGTGATTGGTCATCGTGCTCACCTGTGTTTCCCCTCCAGATGTGTCTCATTGTCTTGTTACGTCAGTGTATGAAGTCTGTCCTTACCTTCCGTTCTGTGCCAGTTCGTTGCATGAAGTTAACCGAGTCATCACGTGTCCCAGCCTTCTCCCCGTGTCTACTAAGTTTATCCGAGTGTTTTTGTTCCTGTTTTTCCTCTTTTGTTTAGAATAAATATTTTGGCACCTGCTCTGCAGCGTCTTGTGTCTGCGTTTGGGTCCAAGCTTAACCCCAGCAGAGTTTCTATAAGAAAGAACGAACTGGCCAAAATGGACGCATAGAGATCAATGAACTAACTTACACACTGATCTGCATTCATGTGGAGTGGATGAAGAGTCCTCACGAGGAGGTAGAACAGGCCGCTCTCCACATCGCTCGCTGGAAGTTCTCTGCCCCACCCTGGCTGAGGGATTTCCTGTCGGAGTGGTTAAAGACCTTTGTGGAGAACCCGGCGGCGCTGCCGGCATGTTCCCGGCCCCGGCCTGTTGGTTCTTCCCCTGCTCCAGCCCCCGTGTTTGCTAGCCACCAGCCGGCTAGTCCTCTGTCTGCTGCGGCTCCGGAGTCCGCTGGCCTCCTACCTGCTAACCCTCAGCCACCATCATCACCTGAGGGAGTCGGTGGTGTTCCTGAGGTTGATGCCGATCGGGACTCTCTTTTTCGGGGAACCTGGGTGGCAATAAAACCGTTTCCCAAAAGGAGTCGAAGCCGGCGCCCAGCTTCATCGCTACCCAGCTCATCGTCCTCACTGCTGCCCATCTCTTCGTTCTCGACGCTGAACAGTTCTTCGTCCTCACCGCTGCCAAACGCCGTTCCTATTCCCCTGCAGAGGGACTGTTAACGTTAGCTTGCAATAATATTGTTCCATTGTGTAATAATTACTACATGTATTCAACATTTTCAGGGTAAAATGTATTTGTCTTTGGTAATATTTAATGACATAATTGTTATGTCATTGAATATATTGAATGAATATATTGTATTTTTATTTATTTAACTGTTAACTATTGAGCTGACTGTGAATCCTCTATTGATGGTGAACAAACGTGGGTGAACACTACTTTTGGAAAATAATTTGATGAAACATGGCTAATGTTATTATGTAGTGTTAAATTCAAATAGATAAATTGTTAGTTAGTGTAATATTCTGAAAATAAACTGCTTGCGCCGAATGGTATTCACAGAAACACGTTTGTTGATATAACAAATGCATGGTCACTTAGTATCAATGTTTTGTTTTGTTTTTTAAAGACACATTGTAGTTTGGAAGAAAAGGTCAAATAAATGAACTGTTAAGTTTTTATTAGTCTCTTGATACGTGTCCACTGGACTCAGAATACAGACTTGTGTAGACAGGATGTCAATGAGAGCACATGATATTAGTGAAATAACTCACTTGTGTACCTGTGGATACACAGGTATACACCATGTCCTAAAGCCCCTATATGCAGGGGGATTTACTGGATACCTGCTTAAAACAGATTCAGTAGCGGTGCACATCTTGCAGAGTAAGGCTGCACTTAATCATGCTTGAGTCTTTCCTGTCATCTGTGGTGACCCCTGTGCACAGAGACAAGCCTTTAAGGCAGTGCTTTGTGGTAGAGGGAATGAGCAACTTTACTATATAAAAATTGGGCAAAATGTCTTTTAAATATATAACGGGTTATCAAATGACTACTGATGGATTAATGTGGAGGCAGCATTCATATTACTGGTCAGGGAAACATTTTATATACTCTCCTCAAGTCACCATTACACCGCTGAATATTTCCATTATGATATTCAAACTTTCAGAGCAATACCTTCAACAAGAAGGGGCAAAAGAGCCAAAATAAAAGCCCTACATGACGAAAGAAACTTCCTTCTAGAACAGCTTAAAAAAGCTCTGGACAAAGTTCCCACTGCTGCAGATGGTACACAATAATAGTACGTTTGCTAGAGAAGTTTAATAAGCAGTAGTGATCAGTTTGTAAACAGATATAAAGTCTTTATTAGCATCAACTTTATTTGTGGATTTATTTTTTTACTATATAGTTAAATAAAAAAGTGTACCTACTATATTTATGTATTCATACATCTTATGCTAAATTGTTGTTAAATTAGAGTTCCTGTTGGTTCAACGACCCCCCAAAAAAGATTTGTTACTCACATTTCAAATGTTTTTTCTTTATTTTTATATAGCTCTAAATACACATAATTTAAACAGGACTTTCATACAATCCTGGAGTTTAAATTATAACCTAAACAGTTGTCAGAGTTTATGATCTAAACTCCAACTGTGAGTCTTGTAACATAAAGTTGGATGGTATAATGTTATTCTTCTTTTTCTCTCTTTTTGTTCTTCTAGTATTCTCAGGAAAACAACATCTTTCCCCTTCGAGTCCCCACTTGTCTGATTCCTCTGACTCAGACTCTGGGTCATCCTCAGAAGACGAAGGAAGAAGACGAAGAAGGCCAAGAACAAGGAGAAAGACAAAAGAGCTCAGTTTGACAAAAGAAGTATGTTATATACAGCTTAAAAATGTTTCATTCATAACAATAATTGACACGTAGTCAAATCTGTCGACACAGAAAATCAACTTGTTATTTTAAATCAGTCAATAAATCAAACTTTATTCATATTATTAATTAGATGAAACAACTGTATTTCAGACTAGTAATGTTAAAAATGTTTACACCACAAGTCCGCTAATTGTTCAAATCCCTCATTACTATTAAGCAGAAGGTAGAAGATGATGAAGATGATTTAATGTCAGAGACTCACCAAGCAAGTATCTTCCTCGGCTCAGCTTCCCCCCAGAGAGCGAGAGGAGCGCTCACTCTGTCCCCAGAAATAGGCTACACTGTACGCTGACTGACCAAAATAAAGAAATGCTCAACTAGATGAAACTAAGTACTAAATTGTGGTGGGGCCCTTTGGACTGCAGGGTCGCCCCACTTTTCAGGGACTGGGGGGTTTCCTTTAGTGTGCAGAACTATTCTCTGGCCAGATTTAACATTTTTACAGGGCTAAACGATAAGAAGAAAATCTGTGATGCTCAGCAGAGGCTCTCCACTGCTGAAGACATGACTGTAATAACAACACAGTGAAACACTCTTCCTCCTGCATGACACACAGGAATCAAATTACTTTTCTTATTCATCGTATTTCAGGAAGTCTTTTGTGTTTTGTTTATCTTACATGTTCATATCACAATGACAAAAATACGATTAAGCGTCGGTCCTTAAATTTTAAGCCTTGAAAGTGTGAGGAATGTTTGAAGTAATCCAAAACTTCTGTTTAAATTATTTTTAAATAACCATTAAGTTGATGGGAGCGTTAGCAGGGATACAGGGAGTCAACCTTTGTCTAACATTTATTCAGATATTAAAGAAGTACAGTAGAAAACAGTCACACCAGACATTAATAATTTACTTCCATCTGTGTTTTGTTTTCTGTCCTGCCCTACATTTTCCTACATGTGTTGATGCTCCTTTTCTTGGCCTTTATAGTTGAAAAACCCAGAAGAAGCTGAACACCGATACATGGCTGTCCTTAGAGCCTTTAAAAAGAACAACAGAAGTTGTGAAAGACACAACGTGGATGGAAATACCATTGTATAAACTGCTGTGATCACAGACAGTGTCAGTGTGTTAGTTTCCTTCAATATATGTTAGTGGGATCTGGATTTTTATTTTATTTATTACTAAAAACAATACTTTTCTGTACATAGCAGTCCTTCTTGACCTTGACAGAGTGAATGTTTCCTTACCAACAATTTCTTTTAATTCATGAAAATAATGTATTTTCACTGAAATTAAATTGTTTAACTTCATAAATTGTTGCTAATAAAATGGCTTCACATTTGTGTTTGTTTGCTTTACCTCTGCAGTTGTACTGTCACCGCCGGAGACGCCGTGTTAACAGAGTTTTACTCCTCCAGGATCCAACATTTTATTGATCAATCTCATTGTTTCTTGAGAAACTACAAAACCCCTTTCAACAGCACGTTGCTGCAACCAGCGATCGCCCTGCAGTTGAACACTTCCAGCCATCTCCTTCTCCACAAAAGAGATGATCTCCCCCAAGTCTGTCTGCTTCTTTCTTCTGAACAGAACCAGTTTCTTACACAACCTTTTCAAAGTCCTGATGCTGATAATTATGTGTGTTGATGTTCCAAAAGATTCAATATTTCTTTATTTGTCAGACCGATGTCAAAGTAAAGTTTGACCAGATGTTCCACGTCCCTCATTTTGACTCTGGTGACTGTCGGATATTTCCCCTTCTTGTGTGACGGAACAAATTATGAATTTATTTTAATAAAATTACCTTATTACTCTAAAGTTATTACTTTTTTTCTCATAAAATTAAATGTTTTTTCTTGAAAAAATATGACTTAATTCTCTTAATTATGACCCTAAACTCGTGAAGTGAAAAATTTTAAGATCAGTTTCCTCCAGTCAGAGGACCAACAGAACCTGAAGCCTCCTCATGATGGAGATGGTGACCTCATCTTAATTACACTGATCTCTCTCTATGCAGCGGGTCAAGTTGTCTCCATCCTGATGGTGCTGCCCCCCTCTGGAGAAGAGCTGCATTAAAGTTAGACTGTGTTCCTATGACTGCCAAAGTTTCTGTTAGTATTGTTGTCCCTTGGAGACAATGTTTGTGTTTTGTTTAAATGTTATTCATTTGTCATAACAGGAGTGATTGGGATATTTATTCTTGTTAAAAAGAAATTTCAAGAATAACTTGAAGGTTTTTATAGGACTGCAACTAAAAACAGGTTATCATCTACATAGAGGGATAACTCCTTGTACTTTATACAGACTAATGAAAGTCTGGGATCTGTATTTTGTTATTTAAAGCTCTGAAACACACCACTGATAGATATCAGGACGACGACTCATGGAATGTTTCTACAAGGAAGTTTGAAACCTCACTTTAGTTTTAGATAGAGATATTACTTTCTGGAGACATGAAACTCATTGACCCCTTACCTTTTCTCTGCACTGCTGCTTTCTTTCTTTAATGTTAATAATATTTGTAATTTTATTTCAATTCTAAATTGTATTGTTTGATTTAAGATATAAAATCTGCTTCTACACATCTGTACTTTTACAATTACTGTCAGGTTCACTTGTTTTCAAATCCTTTCTGACTTTTTTATTTGTTGTTAAGCTTTATAAGCATTTTTTAACTATTTTAAACGTTCTAGATGAAAAAAAATGTATTTTTAATGTCAATGATGATGATATAATAATAATACTAATAATACTACTAATAATAATAATAATAAGACAATAGTTGCTGGGAGGTTGTGATGTTCAAAATAAATAGATTCCCAGCATGATAATCTTTTATAACTAAACTTGTTGTGATGTCTGTTCATTGTCAGTGAAGTGTATCACTCTCTGCAGGATCTTCCAGCTGCAGCACTCACTTCAGTTTCTGTTCAGTCTGACTGAGGGAGGTTTTTGTACGACGGTTTTTCACTGTGTGAACACATACTGACTGTTGGGATAGT
The DNA here is from genome assembly GCA_037951165.1 of Lophius americanus. NCBI lineage: Eukaryota > Metazoa > Chordata > Actinopteri > Lophiiformes > Lophiidae > Lophius > Lophius americanus. The sequence continues at coordinate 14,287,147 of JBBDHG010000003.1, forward strand.
GAAAACTCATACAGTAGTAAACTGCTGCATCTTTAGCCTTGACTCCACTGATGGTCAGAGTGAAGTCAAATTTTGATCCACTGCCTGTAAAACGATCTTCAATCCCTGTTTCTCGCTGATTACTGTAGTAAATCAAGAGTTTAGGAGATTCTCCATCTTTCTGCTGGTACCATGATAATCGATTTTCTTCATAAACCCCCCAACTGGTCCTACATGGGATGGAGACGGAGCCTCCTGGAGCAGAACTCACTGCTCCAGGTTGGGTCACTGTGATCTGGCCTCTGGACTCTGAGGACAAAGAGACAGAAACATGGAGCAGTGTTCTGGTTTAGAGCGCTTCATTCCAGAGGGACGGATGTTCAGAGGAGAGGAGCTGCATTCTCTGGACTTTACCTGTGAAGCAGCAGCAGAGGAGAGTCCAGATGAGGACGGAGATCACAGTCATGGTTCCGATGAGGAAGATTTCTGTGTCTTCTGTCGTGATGAAGGACGGCTGTCAGTCATCCAGTCTTCATCTCTCACCACTATAAACTCTCCCAGATCACTGGAGCATGGTGCTGCTGATGCAAAGTGTCTCTCTATGGAAATGTTCTGACTGACTCCAACAGGGACTTGGATTACTCTCATCATGCTCCTCATCAATGGATCCATCATTTTGATCACAGGGTTGATCAGGAATATTATCAAAAACTGTTTTAGTTGAGTTTGGCTTCATTCTTCTAGACAGACTCTCTTCAAACATCTACTTTCATATTTTTTGTAGTTTATTCCTGCAGAAGTTGATATTTATTAAAACAGAGTATCTATCAGTTTTTACCTATTATGGTTATCCTCACTTTTCGTATCAGTGGACAATATTTTGTTATTAGACTTTAATTTTGTTGCGTGTGTTTGTGTCAAAGTCAGAGAGCCGTGTCTCCACAGTCAGAGGTTTTTGTACGGCGCCTCAGTGAGTTTGTATCACTGTGGTACACGTTCGGTGGAGGAACCAGAGTGGACGTTGGACGTAAGTTTCTGCTCTAATCCTGAAGACAATATTGTAAATTAATGTTTTAGATGTAGATTTTTGGATGTTGGAGTCGGATCAATAGATATTATTTGAATTATTTTAGATTTCATATTTTTCTTTTATGATGGAGATGAACTTAGATCAGCGTAACTTAACATTTCTGCACAATTATACCTAAAACGTACAGTTTAAATCTTATGATAAGATGTCACATTTTATATATTCCTTTATTTAAGGAGTAAAATTTAAAGGTTTACATTTAGTGCAGTGTTTTGTGTCATGTTCAGTCAGTGGATAAATGAAATGATTTGGGTTTAATTTATTACAGGAGACAGAACAGCTCAGTTTAAATACATTAACTTCCTGTTTAATATTGAAAGGTGAACACATGAATACACAAATTATGTTTATGTAAACATTCACCAGTAATTGATACGGTTGATGCAAACATTTCCTGAACTGAATTTTATATCTCAAATCAAAGTTTTGTCCATCTCTTTTATTTTTGACTTTGTGAAAGTGACAGTTTGAAGTGGAGAAACGATGGAGGAGAAAAGCTGTTTTACCAGATAAAGTTTTTATATTCTTCATTTTGGGGCTCCAGATTGAACCGAGTGAGGATGAAGATTTCTACATGTGTTTCTTGTTTTCTTGAAACGATTCCAGTCTTTCCGTCAGTTTTTCTCATGATGATTGAGATTCACCTGAAGATCATGTGATTGTTCATTTTCTCTCTTTGTGTTCATGTCCACTAAATACTTTACAGTCATGCAGAGCTCAGGTTTGGATGATGCTGATGTTTGATTTCCAGCGTAGTTTGATATATTTCAGGTTCTTCTGTGTGATGGTTCTCTCTGTGCTTATGTTCACCAGAGGTTTCTATGAGGAAGTGAAACAATGTGTGACTGCTGGAGCAAAGAAAAACTTCTGACAGAAACTCTTTCAGGGACAGAATCAGCTTCACACAGGAAAGGTGTCTAGGTTTCTGATGCTTGATTGACAGCTGTGTGCTGCCCCTCCTCTAAGCTGATTGGTGTTTCCTAGGTGATGTCCATCCCACCCTGACGGTGCTGCCCCCCTCCTCTGAGGAGCTGCAGCAGGGGAAGGCCACGCTCATTTGTCTGGCCAACAGGGGCTTCCCTTCAGATTGGAGTCTGTCCTGGAAGGTGGACTGCAGCAGCAGCGGCAGCACCTGCAGCTGGGAGGAGAGCAGGGGCCCCGCGGTGCTGGAGAAGGATGGCCACTACAGCTGGAGCAGCACCCTGAGGCTCCCTGCAGACCAGTGGAGCAAGGTGGGCTCTGTAACCTGTGAGGCAACACAGGGCTCCCAGACTCCACTCTCAGAGACGCTGTGGAGAGACCAGTGTTCCCAGTCCTGACCTGACTCACTGATACTGGTTTTACTCCATTACTGTGTTTCTCATTACCAGCTTGATCATTAATGTTTTCTTGTTTCTTGTTTCCTTCTTGTTTAAAAGTTCAGACCAGTAAAAACTTTCATCAATTCTCACTGAGTTTTCTTTCTGCTTTTTATACATACAAGTGACATTGACCATTATTATAATTAATATTGTTATTATTGTCATTATTATTATTATTGTTATTAATTTTATTATTAATATTAATATCATTATTATAGGTATTATTATGATTATTTTAAATATTATAATTAATATCTATTATATCTTCATTATTATTAATACTATTATTATTAATTTAATTATTATCAGTAATACAATTATAATTGTTATTATTATTATTATTATTATTTTTATTAATATTATTATTGATTACATTATTATTATCGTTATTATAATTATTATTATCATGATTACAATAATTATTATTGTTATAATTACAATAATTGTAATTATTATTGTTATTATCTTAATTATTCAAATTATTTTTGTTATAATTACAATAATTATAATTATTATTGTTATTGGCTTAATTATTCAAATTATTATTGTTAGTATTACAATTATTATAATTATTACTGTTAATAATATTATTATCATGTTGCTATACATTTCATATTAGTTAAAGTCTTAAGAAAAAGACATTTCTTAAAGTCGCAGTAAGAACATTTCTTAAAATTCTGTGTTTGGACCAATAGCAGATCAGCATTCATTAAATAGATCTAGTAGATCCCGCATTTCAGAGGAGAACAGTGACGTCTGTCCTCCTCGTCTCTCCACTTCACACAGACTGTCTTTCACCTTGCCTGCCGTTTAGGTACTGCTGTTGAGGCTTTATCTGAATTCAGATATGAAATTGTTTCAAAAGATGATTAAAGAAAAACTATTTTATAAATGACACTGAGATTTGGTGACGGTTTATTTCAACCAGTTGTTCTTTTTATATTTTGAATTCCCTCTTACCTCTCAAAAACAGAGGAGGAGCAGCCTTCTCTGACGTGAGCTAACGCGCTAACAAACAGAGTCTGTAAAAGAACCCTGGATTACTCTCATCATGCTCTTCATCAGTGGATCACTGACTTCATCACAGGATTAATAGGAATATTATAAAACATGCTACAGATGAGTTTGTCTCAATTCCTCAAGACATAACTTCTCTTTAAATATCTGCATTCTGAGTTTTGGAGAGATGAACAAAGATTTTAACACACTTACACACACACACGGGCTCACAAACATGCACACATACACACACACACACACACACACACACACACACACAGACACACACACACACGTGTAAACACCCACACACACACACACACACACACACACTTTGTTACTAAATATGTGCCTATGACAGGATTGTGTTCTTACCCGTTTAATGTGACTTCTGTTTTCGCACATCACTGGACAGCTTCTCAACATCGGGCATGTAAGATGTAACTTTAATCTTCACGCAGGACAGCAAGCTCTCATCTGTGAGGCGGGTGCGGTATTTGGATTTTATGTAGTTCGTGTTTGAGAATATCTGCTCGCACAGGTGTGTTGATCCAGAGATGGATAATACTCCAAATGCATATTTCTTCATGTTCCTATAACTGTCAGGAAGAGCATTCCATGTTTCAAACACAAGTTTCTCGGGTGTTGGGAGGCTTTCAATTTCGCTCCATTTGTGGCTTTGGGCAAGCTGGGCTTTCTGGCGAGTGACGTCTTCAAGCTCGGCTCTCAGACTTTTGAATTTGGACATCAATAAATCTTTGTCAGCTATATCAGCCATTTCCAATCTCAAGGTCAGCTTGATTTACTCCTGGGAATGTGTTCAACAAGGACGGGTCAATCTCCAGGGGTGTGACGGGGAAAGAGAGTGTCATTTTTTCCTTTCGGAACTCGCTAAATCTGCTCCCAAATGCAGTTTGCATATCAACGATCGCACCTTGTAAATAATCACCGTTGAGTGTGTGATCGTGATGGGCTTCTTTGAACTCTCAGGGAGGGGAAGTGAGAGAGCGTGCCTCGCTGTACATCTCTGGCGAATACAGTCAGCTTGCGCTCGAATGACAAAACAGCTTCCAGCATTTGCAGTGCAGTGTTTCCCCTGGAGACTTTGATTCAGCATGTTTAGGTGACTTGTCATATCCACCATAAAGTGCAGTTTTTCCAGCCACTCGGTATGTTCCAGTTGCAGGTAGTTCAGGTTTATGCTTTTCAGGAATGTTTTCACATGTTCTAAACAAGCAACAAAGCGACGCAACACCTCACCCCTGGACAGCCATCGGACTTTGTTGTGTAGCAGAGATCGGAATATTCGCTGTCAACTTCATCTAGCAATGCACGGAACTGACGGTGGTTTAATGCTTTTGCAATTATCTTGTTCAGCCACTGAAATCAGGTGGTTGGTGTTTATTCCATTGTCATTTAAACCTTCAGCACAGCCTCACATATGTCCTCCCCGCGTGTTTGGCCTTTCAGTGGTATTAATGCGATCATTTCTTCTTGCGGCCCATCAGAGTTCACATACCTGCATAACAGTGCTGCCTGTTCAATATCGATCACATCACATGACTCATCGCAGGCAATTGAGTATGCTGGAGTTGAATTAATGTCTTTGATTTGCTGATTGGTGATGTTGCCTGCCATTTTAATGGCCCTTTCCTTCACTGTCTTTGTGGAGAGAGGCATGTCTTTAATTTTATGTATTATCTCGGTTTTGTTTATTGAAGTCTGAAAATAGGTGCTCTGATATTTTAATGAATGAATCCTTCATGTAGTCACCATCTGTGAACGGTTTATTATCTCCCGGGTTGCAACAAAACTAGCAGAAGTAGTGGAGTTTGGAGATGTAATCCACTTCTTAAATCTATCTTTGCGCTCCTTTAATTTTTCCAGGAATAAAGCAATCGCACTTTTTCTCTCACTCCCACCTGGGTACTCGGCTCCAAATGTAGCATGCCTCCCCTGGAAATGTCTTTCCACGTTACTCTTTTTGTTATTTGACAACTTCCCATTACAAAGCAGACATGCATGCAATCCTTCCGCATTGGCAATGAAAGCAAATGATTCGGTCCAAGAACTGTGGAATCCTCTGTTCTCCTCAGCTATCTTTCTCTTTTTCCCTTTGGGATCCATGGCCCATGACACACCCGCCGGTTTGTTTGCAACAGCCACCTGTCTGTCTGCCACTACGCCGAGCTGAAAGAAACGTGTGTCGCAGGCTATGACTTAATCTTTGTTGACAGAAATGCCTGTTGAACCTCATGACAGTATTTCCAATGTGTGTAAACAATCAAAAAAATGCAGAATGTTCAAGGACAGGACAATCAACAGCTTCTTCATCACTTTCTTCAGTTCGTATTAAGATAGCCACAGAGAAAGCTGCACTACAAGCACGTTTGTCCAAATTAGAAGAAAAACATGCTGTGGACATGGAAAAAAGCAGATTACAGGCCAAATTGGACAAAATGGAAATAGAGGCATATATTGCCGCATCTGACGCCAAATGAAAGATTCTGAATAATTTTTTCAAAAGCCGTGAAGGTCAACCTCAACCTGCTATACAAGAATAGCTGGTATGAATGAATAACTGGGCAGTTATATTCAAGCTCAAAATGTTTGCATGAATGTGGATGGATCAGAACCCTCCCCTATTAGTTACACGGAATCCGTATTCGGCATCTCAGTTGAACATCTGGAAAACCTTCTTGTAAACCAGAGCCACCATGATTTTTCTGATAAAAAGTATAAGGGAAAACCTCAAATGTCACTATAGGACCTCAAATGTATGCAGATGGCATTGAGTGCAGTTACAATAAAAGATAATCACTATTACTTACCTCTTCCAGTTTGTAATAGTGATGTCATCATGCCCAACGACTATCATATAGCTGAACAAAGAGCACATCACCTTGAGTGGAAATTTAAGAAAGACGCAACTTATGCAGAAGAATACAAGGCTTTCATGAAAGAGGTTATTGCTAAAGGCTACGCAGAAAAAGTGCCATCAGAAGACCTTAAACCAGATAAGGGCAAGGTGTGGTACATACCCCACCATGGAGTGTATCATAAGCAGAGAAGAATAATAAGAGTAGTTTGTGATTGTGCATCTTCATACAAAAGAACATCACTCAACAATGAACTTCTACAAGGACCTGATTTAGCCAACTCACTTCTTGGTGTTCCACTGAGGTTCCGCCAAGATCAAGTTGCCATCATGGCAGATATTGAGGGGATGTTCCACCAAGTTTGTGTTTTTGAAGAAAACTCAAACCTGCTGAGATTTCTGTGGTGACCAGAAGGTGATACAAGCCCAAATTTACAACAATACAGAATGAAAGTTCATCTGTTTGGTGCCATATCCTCACCAAGTTGTGCCAATTTTGCTCTGCAGAAAACAGCAGAAGATAATAGAGACACATTTGATGTAGTGGCGGTTGACACAATTAAATCCAACTAGTTCGTGGATGATTGCTTAAAGTCTGTAGCAACAAAAAAACAGGTGCTGAAGCTCATCAAGAATCTCAGTGATCTATGTGCAAAAGGAGGATTCAAACTAACAAAATGGGTTAGCAGCAGTCGTGCTGTTCTGGCGGCTATACCAGCTGATCACAAAGCCAAACAGTTAAAAGAACTAGATTTGGACAGAGAAAAACTTCCTCTGGAAGAGATTCTAAGCTCTGCTTCCTGGTATTTTCTGTATTGCTTTCGAAGGTCTACACTATTAATATGAAATACGTCAGCAAACCTTAAATGGAGGTTCTAAGTGCTGACACACACAGAGCTACAACATCAACACCAGTTAGTGGTTCTAATGTTGTGGTTTATTGTTGTATATTCTACACAGCCTGGAAACTGATGGAATTCCCAAAATGTGCATCCGTGTCCCATAATAACTGATCGATTTCACTTTACTCCGTCCGTGTTTACTGAGAGGGAACGAGGTGGACCAGAATGAGATTCAAGCCCATGTGGGTGTGTTGATTTGAAGTCCTGTCCACAGATGAAGGAAGGAACCTACATCCAGTTTAGAGTCTGGGTGTCCTATTATCCACGCAGCAACGTCAAAGGAGAAATGTCATGTGTTGTCACGTGTGATTCGTTTTGATGACTGAGGCAGAAGATCAGACCGCCATCAACATGAATGCCACTCATTTACAAACCAGGTCCTGACATAACTGTCGATGAGCGTCTTGTTGCTTTTAGGGGACGTTGCCCATTTATCACAGAAACAGCTCTGCTTAGAGTCAAGAATGAACTCCTGATGGCAGCAGATGCCGGCTCACCTTCCCTCCTGATTCTCCTTGATTTGATTGCTGCCTTCAGCACTGTTGACCTTGGAATACTCCTACACCAGCAACACCACAACATTGGACTCACCGACACCGCCTTGAACTGGTTTCAATCCTACGTCACTGACAGAATAGAATACATTTCCAGGTCCCGGACACACTGTCACCTGTGGGTCCCTCAGGGATCAGTCCTTGGCCCCATTCTTTTCATACTGTACATGCTCCACCTTGGCCATGTCATCAGGTGATATGGACTCTCATTTCATTGCTACGCCGATGACTACATGAAAATTCACACATGTTCCTCTGCAGCTTCTCCATCTTCATCATCAACATCATCATCTCCCCTGTCAACACCCAGCGCCTAGATAGGTAAGGGTGTGGATGAAACTTAACTTTCTCCAGTTGAACAGCTCTAAAACCAGACCAATTTTAATTGGCACTCCACATCAGATCAAGTCATCCTCTATAACCAGCATTACCTTCTCTGGTCGGGAAAAACAAACGGTCTGACTCTCACTTCCTGCGGTAAGCATAGGTCATTTCTTGTTATTTGCGCTCGATAGCTGTTTTACACTCTGCTGCTTGGATCAATAGTCTCATTTGCGAAGATTATAATTGTAATTACCCTTTTATCAAGGGTAAGGGTAACATGGAGTCTGGGTGACTGTGTGAAGAATGTATAGCCCGAAACACCAGCCCACAGTTCACCACCAGCCTGTTCATGTTTCAAACAGATATTCCCCACTTAACAAAATACCTGGTGAGAAAATAATTCTGATCATTGTCAGTTCTATTTTACGGAACGTGAATTTAGCGACACCAGGGACCATAGTGAAATGCATTCCTGGGGCCAGATCGGGCCTCCTTTAGAGTCACCCAGCCCAAAACCCATAGAGACTGTGTCTGTCCCCTGACCACCTACAATGTTCGAGTCAGATTAAAAAAATAAAAAATAAAATTAATTGTGGAATCCTTAAAATTAGATCTCTAACATCTGAACCAGTTTCAGTAAATTATCTTATTTTAGATCATCATATTAATTTATTCTGTCTGACGGAGACCTGGCTGTGTGAGGAACATAGATGAAGACAGAGATAGTCGCGGTGCCGCGTTTAACTTAATATTAGACTGTGTTGGTTTCAGTCAGCGTGTTTATGAGCCCACTCACTGTTTTAATCACACCCTGGATTTAGTCCTGACTTACGGCATTGATAGTTCATCCACAGAATCCTCTGCTATCGGACCACTGTTTGATAACTTTTGAATTTGCAATGCTAAGTCACTCGAAAATAAACAAATCACTCTACGCGCTAGAAATATATCTGAAGAAGTTGTAGCAAAATTTAAAGAAGCTATTCCATCAGCCCTGTCTCGACTTTAATGAATCTGAGGTTAGTCCCGTGTAACTTGATTGTTTTGTTGATAGGGCTGCAACTCACTGAGATTAACTCTGAACTCTATCGCCTCCCTAAAATAGAAGAGTGTGAAACAGAGGAGAGCTAAACTTGTTGAGTTCCGATTAACCTGGCAAGACAGCATTAAAAATTTAGGAGAGCCATCCGCAGCACCAGAGCAGCCTATTACTCTGACCTGATAGAGGAAAATAAAAACAACTCCAGGTTTTTGTTCAGCACTGTAGCCAGGCTGAATGAGAGTCAGAGTTCTATTGAGCCTGCATTCCTAAAACCCTTAGTAACGATGACTTCATGAGTTTCTTTAATGAGAAAATTTCAAGTATTAGGGACAAGATCCATAACCTCCTGTCTACAATTGGCTCAAGTTTACACCCCAGGACTATGTGCTTAGAAATAACAGATAGACCTGGAGCAGATCTAGACCGCTTCAGTCCTATTGATCTAAAACAATTAACTTCCCTTATTTCTTATCCAAAACAACAACCAGTCTCCTAGTCCCAATCCCAACTAGTCTACTTATTCCTTGTATGGTGTCTGGGTCTGTGGGACCCGTTTTAATTTTTCATCTAAAGAAAAATTACACAATTCATTATTTTTTCAAACTCAGACTCATTGGCCTTGGGTCATTTTCTGTAAAGAACATATATCAGAACAAATTTTCAATGACCACACACTGTTCATTTCACCTACTCATTTATATTACAGACGGGATGTTCGGGTCCACTGGACCCGGGCCAATAAAAGTGTGGAAATTGTAGGTCCTGTGTAGCTTCACTCTGTCCTCCTCCTGTCTAGGCCTGCTGTTACTGTGTGTGTCTTTGTGTGTGTGTGAGTGTGTGTGTGTGTGTGTGTGTGTTTTAAAACCCTATTGTCACCATTGATACTACCTAGAGGGGCAGCATACCATCTAAACCTGTAAAATATGGTATAAAGATCTGAGATGCCTTTGATGCCACTTCCTTATATGATTGGAACTTACAAGTCTGCAGAATAAAACCTGATGGAGGTGCCCCTGAGAAAAAAATCAAGCAATGAAAGTTGTCCTGAATATGTCTCAGGGACTCAGTGGACACAAGATCACATGCTACAATTTGTTTACCTAGCACAAGCTGGAACAAGAGCTTCTAAAGAGGAAGCTGACCGTGGTGGGAACGACGGAAAAGCAAGTCCGAGCTCCAACCCCTAATGCTGACTACTAAGAACAGTCCTGTCAAGGCTACAAAGTTTGTGTGCACGGCTGACACGTCCCTGGTATCTTATGTGCTGTAGAAAGGTAAGAGTGTTGTACTTGTGAGTAAACTGCACAGGGATGGGAGAATCTATGAACAGGAACATCAAAAAGCAGAGATCATCATGGATTATAGTGCCACAAAAGGAGGGGTGGGAAACATGGACAAGTTGGTGACTGTAAAATGAGGACCTTACACCGGCCACTGATGACATCCTTTGACATATCATCTGGATGGCAGTGAACCCAGACTGGAACAGAGGGAAGCTCCAGAGGAGACGCCTCTTTATCTAGGAGCTGGGAAAGGCGCTGGTGAAACATCAAATCCAGAGAAGACAGCAGGTTCCAAGAACCCCAGCCTCTGCAGCCATCATGAGGAGGATTCAGAAGGTGAATGCTGATGCTCCATCCAAAAACAATGCAGCGGGTCCAGCAGACCCACGAACATTGGCTGAATGAACAATGCTTTATTTGAGGATTTCCAGTCAGGTTAGCACAGAAACGGCACTGGTCAAAGCTACAAATAGGCTTTTAATGGCATCTGATGAGGGACTGGCCTCTGTTCTGGTCTTGTTGGATCTTAGTGCTGCATTTAACACTTTTGACCAGCAGACTCTGCTTCAAAGTCTTGAAAACGTAATTGGCATCAAAGACACTGCATTAAATTGTGTTAAGTCCTATTTATGTCACAGATCTTAAGTTCTGAAGTTATTATGCTGGGACCCAAACACCTTAAAAACAATAAATCTGGCAATATAACTGTTCTGGATGGTATGACCCTGGCCTCCAGCACCACTGTGAGGAACCTGGGAGTTATCTTTGATCAGGATATGTCCTATGATTCCCACATGAAACAGATTTCTAGGACTGCCTTTTTTCATCTGCATAATATTACTAAAATACGACACATTCTGTCGCAAAAAGATGCAGAAAAGTTAGTTAATGCATTTATTACTTCCAGGCCGGATAATGGTAATGCCCTACTAGCAGGTTGTCCCAATAAGTCTCTGAAGCTCCTCCAGCCGATCCAGAACGCTGCTGCACGTGTGCTGACCAGAACCAGGTTAAGAGAACATATCTCTCCTGTATTAGCTTCCCTTCACTGGCTCCCGGTAAAATCTAGAATTGAATTCAAAATCCTTCCAGTAACATTCCAAACCCTTAACAGTCAGGCACCAACATATCTGAAGGAGCTCATAGTTCCATACTGTCCAACCAGAACACTGCGCTCCTAGCATGAAGGGTTACTAATAGTCCCTAGAGTCTCCAGAAGTAGAATGGGAACCAGATCTTTCAGCTATCAGGCCCCTCTCCTGTGGAAAAATCTCCCTAGCTGGGTTTAGGGGGCAGAAACCCTCTCTTCATTTAAAAATATGCATGAATCCTTCCTTTATGATAAAGTTTAAAATTAAAGCTGGCATAAGCTAGCTCTTAGCTATGATGCTATAGGTTTAGACTGCTGGGAGATCTCCCATGATGCACAGAGCTTTTCTCTCTTCCTCTCTCACTGTCCCTGTTTATACATCCCTCTCACTTTAATGCATGTTACTGGATTAATGCATGTTACTGGATTAATGTATATTACTGGATTAATGTATGTTACTGGATTAATGTATGTTACTGGATTAATGTATGTTACTGGATTAATGCATGTTACTGGATTAATGCATGTTACTGGATTAATGCATGTTACTGGATTAATGCATGTTACTGGATTAATGCATGTTACTGGATTAATGTATGTTACTGGATTAATGTATGTTACTGGATTAATGCATGTTACTGGATCAATACATGTTACTGGGAAAGGTTGGTTCTATATTTCAAACATGAGGGAGTGCTTTACCTTCAAACATTTGGCCAAAATTTAACATCTGCAGGTGCAATTTAGTCCAAATCTGTTCAGATGAATCGATTCGAGAATTGTAATCTTGTTGTAAACATATTTTACCCTAATAGATCATGTTTTCCACCCAGCAGATCACAGGGTAGACAATTTCAATTTGTCACATATGCAATTGTCTACGCTGTGGTCTGGTGGGCTGGAGGAAGCACAAAGAGGGACAGGAAGAGACTCAACATGCTGGTCAGGAGGTCCAGCTCTGTCCTGGACTGTCCCCTGGACTCTGTGGAGGAGGTGGGTGAGAGGAGAATGTTGACCAAGCTGACATCCATCCTGGACAACATCTCTCACCCCCTACATGAAACTGTGGAAGCTTTGAGGAGCTCCTTAAGGGGCAGACTGTGACATCCACAGTGTAAGACAGAGCGATACCGTAGGTCCCTTGTCCTGCAGTCAGACTTGTATTTTTACAGACCTCTCTGTATGTTGTGTGTGTGCTCCTGTAGACGTGTGAATGAAGAACCTGTGGTGGTTGACTTGGTCATGGATATATCCATGTTGCCTCAGTCTGTGATGGGGGCGCCAGTGATCACTCACAATCTTACTTGCTGGTCCAACATATCTCTGTATAATGGGAAGCAGCCTTTCTGCATTTCGTCATAACAAACTTCAAGTTAACATTCTTACCTTTCTCTTGTGACACAATTTTCTCTCATCAATGACAACAAAGGCGTGTCCCCCACATATTCTCATCTTCCCCCTCCTCTGTAAGCGTTTGACTGCTCGAACAGACCCGTCTCACTTTCTTGGACATCTTGGTCAAAGTGCTGCTCCCACAGACTCCCTCTTCAATTAAATCCACTTGTCTCCATCTTAATCCTTGGGCAAACCTGCAACAATTCTGAGATATGAACAACTTTTAGAATTTTGTTTGCCCTTTTTGGAATTACATATTTATAAATCAATTACATAATACAGAATTACAATAAAAGCACATTTTGGCATGATTTCTGAATCATAAAAAGATTTCATTGGATTGTGTTTAACTTTACAAAAAAAGTTTTAAAAATTAATTTAACATTTAAGAAAATGACTGATGTGGTAGATTAGTACCTCACATGTAGACAGTTCATGCAATAAAACACAAAAACTACCGCAAAAACAATGTTATGAAGTGCATCAGATTTTATGTCACATTGTTTGATATATATAGTTTTGATGGCATGTCATTGTGTTGTGTGTTTCATGAGTAAAACCAATCGGGATTTTTGAGAGTTGTTTACAGTAAAAAAGCAGAATGCAAAGGGATTATTATATATTGACTTTTTAATATAACTCACCTGTGAATAAACATCATCTAAGATGTTAAAGAGTTGGGAGATCCAGAGAAAATGGATCCACCTCTCATGGATTTAGACAAATATCTATGATGTTCTCGGCACAACCTAAGAAAAAAATACAAGATCAAAAATCATACAGGGGTGTCTAAAAAGTTTAGCAATTAAGTACTAAAGTACTAGTATGTTTTAATACTTTTTCCTTTTTTGCATAGTCACAATGAAGGATATCTAATAATATTAAAACAAATACCGTGAAGGAAATTCTGGGGAAGATTACAAGAAACTGGTGGTAAAATAAGGGTTTAGAGTGGAGTGTTACAAAGTCATTCTAGGTTTTTGGGGAAGCACCAAATCACACTGATAGACACTGGGCCTTATTTTTTGCAAACCTGTCTCCTTTTCAGAACTGCCTTCATGTTAATGTTGTTTGATATGATTTGTGTGTTGTTTTTCTACGATCTGTTTAACTCCTTAACTTATGTAAAGTATCTTCTTTGTATCATGGAAAGCTCTCTACAAAAATGTATAATTATTATTATTATTATTAGGTAGTAAGAAGGAGCACTTCTCTGCAGAGGGACTGTAGATGGATGGATTAAAGCACATAGCACGGTGGTTGGAATTCAAGTCCCTTATTATGTGAAACATGGAAAATAATAATGTTAAGTGAGACGTGTTTATGTTTTATCATATGACAAAATCGTTAAATTTTTTTTTACTCAACTTTTAGCAAAGTAGTTGGAGATAAAATGTACTGAGCAGTCGTCACTTGTTCACTAGCTAATATTAACTTATGTCACATGGCAACAGATACTGAAGTTAAATAACGTTGGCTTGCAATAATATTGTTCCATTGTGTAATAATTACTACATGTATTCAACATTTTCAGGGTAAAATGTATTTGTCTTTGGCAATATTTAATGACATAATTGTTATGTCATTGAATATGAATGAATATATTGTATTTTTATTTATTTAACTGTTAACTATTGAGCTGACTGTGAATCCTCTATTGATGGTGAACAAACGTGGGTGAACACTACTTTTGGAAAATAATTTGATGAAACATGGCTAATGTTATTATGTAGTGTTAAATTCAAATTGATAAATTGTTAGTTAGTCTAATATTCTGAAAATAAACTGCTTGCGCCGAATGGTATTCACAGACACACGTTTGTTGATATAACAAATGCATGGTCACTTAGTATCAATGTTTTGTTTTGTTTTTTAAAGACACATTGTAGTTTGGAAGAAAAGGTCAAATAAATGAACTGTTAAGTTTTTATTAGTCTCTTGATACGTGTCCACTGGACTCAGAATACAGACTTGTGTAGACAGGATGTCAATGAGAGCACATGATATTAGTGAAATAACTCACTTGTGTACCTGTGGATACACAGGTATACACCATGTCCTAAAGCCCCTATATGCAGGGGGATTTACTGGATACCTGCTTAAAACAGATTCAGTAGCGGTGCACATCTTGCAGAGTAAGGCTGCACTTAATCATGCTTGAGTCTTTCCTGTCATCTGTGTTGACCCCTGTGCACAGAGACACGCCTTTAAGGCAGTGCCTTGTGGTAGAGGGAATGAGCAACTTTGCTATATTAAAAATGTCTTTTAAATATATAACGGGTTATCAAATGACTCCTGATGGATTAATGTGGAGGCAGCATTCATATTACTGGTCAGGGAAACATTTTATATACTCTCCTCAAGTCACCATTACACCGCTGAATATTTCCATTATGATATTCAAACTTTCAGAGCAATACCTTCAACAAGAAGGGGCAAAAGAGCCAAAATAAAAGCCCTACATGACGAAAGAAACTTCCTTCTAGAACAGCTTAAAAAAGCTCTGGACAAAGTTCCCACTGCTGCAGATGGTACACAATAATAGTATGTTTGCTAGAGAAGTTTAATAAACAGTAGTGATCAGTTTGTAAACAGATATAAAGTCTTTATTAGCATCAACTTTATTTGTGGATTTATTTTTTTACTATATAGTTAAATAAAAAAGTGTACCTACTATATTTATGTATTCATACATCTTATGCTAAATTGTTGTTAAATTAGAGTTCCTGTTGGTTCAACGACCCCCCAAAAAAGATTTGTTACTCACATTTCAAATGTTTTTTCTTTATTTTTATATAGCTCTAAATACACATAATTTAAACAGGACTTTCCTACAATCCTGGAGTTTAAATTATAACCTAAACAGTTGTCAGAGTTTATGATCTAAACTCCAACTGTGAGTCTTGTAACATAAAGTTGGATGGTATAATGTTATTCTTCTTTTTCTCTCTTTTTGTTCTTCTAGTATTCTCAGGAAAACAACATCTTTCCCCTTCGAGTCCCCACTTGTCTGATTCCTCTGACTCAGACTCTGGGTCATCCTCAGAAGACGAAGGAAGAAGACGAAGAAGGCCAAGAACAAGGAGAAAGACAAAAGAGCTCAGTTTGACAAAAGAAGTATGTTATATACAGCTTAAAAATGTTTCATTCATAACAATAATTGACACGTAGTCAAATCTGTCGACACAGAAAATCAACTTGTTATTTTAAATCAGTCAATAAATCAAACTTTATTCATATTATTAATTAGATGAAACAACTGTATTTCAGACTAGTAATGTTAAAAATGTTTACACCACAAGTCCGCTAATTGTTCAAATCCCTCATTACTATTAAGCAGAAGGTAGAAGATGATGAAGATGATGTAATGTCAGAGACTCACCAAGCAAGTATCTTCCTCGGCTCAGCTTCCCCCCAGAGAGCGAGAGGAGCGCTCACTCTGTCCCCAGAAATAGGCTACACTGTACGCTGACTGACCAAAATAAAGAAATGCTCAACTAGATGAAACTAAGTACTAAATTGTGGTGGGGCCCTTTGGACTGCAGGGTCGCCCCACTTTTCAGGGACTGGGGGGTTTCCTTTAGCGTGCAGAACTATTCTCTGGCCAGATTTAACATTTTTACAGGGCTAAACGTTAAGAAGAAAATCTGTGATGCTCAGCAGAGGCTCTCCACTGCTGAAGACATGACTGTAATAACAACACAGTGAAACACTCTTCCTCCTGCATGACACACAGGAATCAAATTACTTTTCTTATTCATCGTATTTCAGGAAGTCTTTTGTGTTTTGTTTATCTTACATGTTCATATCACAATGACAAAAATACGATTAAGCGTCGGTCCTTAAATTTTAAGCCTTGAAAGTGTGAGGAATGTTTGAAGTAATCCAAAACTTCTGTTTAAATTATTTTTAAATAACCATTAAGTTGATGGGAGCGTTAGCAGGGATACAGACAGTCAACCTTTGTTTAACATTTATTCAGATATTAAAGAAGTACAGTAGAAAACAGTCACACCAGACATTAATAATTGATTTCCATCTGTGTTTTGTTTTATGTCCTGCCCTACATTTTCCTACATGTGTTGATGCTCCTTTTCTTGGCCTTTATAGTGAAAAACCCAGAAGAGGCTGAACACCGATACATGGCTGTCCTTAGAACCTTTAAAAAGAACAACAGAAGTTGTGAAAGACACAACGTGGATGGAAATACCATTGTATAAACTGCTGTGATCACAGACAGTGTCAGTGTGTTAGTTTCCTTCAATATATGTTAGTGGGATCTGGATTTTTATTTTATTTATTACTAAAAACAATACTTTTCTGTACATAGCAGTCGTTCTTGACCTTGACAGAGTGAATGTTTCCTTACCAACAATTTCTTTTAATTCATGAAAATAATGTATTTTCACTGAAATTAGATTGTTTAACTTCATAAATTGTTGCTAATAAAATGGCTTCACATTTGTGTTTGTTTGCTTTACCTCTGCAGTTGTACTGTCACCGCCGGAGACGCCGTGTTAACAGAGTTTTACTCCTCCAGGATCCAACATTTTATTGATCAATCTCATTGTTTCTTGAGAAACCACAAAACCCCTTTCAACAGCACGTTGCTGCAACCAGCGATCGCCCTGCAGTTGAACACTTCCAGCCATCTCCTTCTCCACAAAAGAGATGATCTCCCCCAAGTCTGTCTGCTTCTTTCTTCTGAACAGAACCAGTTTCTCACACAACCTTTTCAAAGTCCTGATGCTGATAATTATGTGTGTTGATGTTCCAAAAGATTCAATATTTCTTTATTTGTCAGACCGATGTCAAAGTAAAGTTTGACCAGATGTTCCACGTCCCTCATTTTGACTCTGGTGACTGTCGGAAATTTCCCCTTCTTGTGTGACGGAACAAATTATGAATTTATTTTAATAAAATTACCTTATTACTCTAAAGTTATTACTTTTTTTCTCATAAAATTAAATGTTTTTTCTTGAAAAAATATGACTTAATTCTCTTAATTATGACCCTAAACTCGTGAAGTGAAAAATTTTAAGATCAGTTTCCTCCAGTCAGAGGACCAACAGAACCTGAAGCCTCCTCATGATGGAGATGGTGACCTCATCTTAATTACACTGATCTCTCTCTATGCAGCGGGTCAAGTTGTCTCCATCCTGATGGTGCTGCCCCCCTCTGGAGAAGAGCTGCATTAAAGTTAGACTGTGTTCCTATGACTGCCAAAGTTTCTGTTAGTATTGTTGTCCCTTGGAGACAATGTTTGTGTTTTGTTTAAATGTTATTCATTTGTCATAACAGGAGTGATTGGGATATTTATTCTTGTTAAAAAGAAATTTCAAGAATAACTTGAATGTTTTTATAGGACTGCAACTAAAAACAGGTTATCATTTACATAGAGGG
The DNA here is from genome assembly GCA_037951165.1 of Lophius americanus. Lineage (NCBI taxonomy): Eukaryota > Metazoa > Chordata > Actinopteri > Lophiiformes > Lophiidae > Lophius > Lophius americanus. The sequence continues at coordinate 14,305,447 of JBBDHG010000003.1, forward strand.
ATAACTCCTTGTACTTTATACAGACTAATGAAAGTCTGGGATCTGTATTTTGTTATTTAAAGCTCTGAAACACACCACTGATAGATATCAGGACGACGACTCATGGAATGTTTCTACAAGGAAGTTTGAAACCTCACTTTAGTTTTAGATAGAGATATTACTTTCTGGAGACATGAAACTCATTGACCCCTTACCTTTTCTCTGCACTGCTGCTTTCTTTCTTTAATGTTAATAATATTTGTAATTTTATTTCAATTCTAAATTGTATTGTTTGATTTAAGATATAAAATCTGCTTCTACACATCTGTACTTTTACAATTACTGTCAGGTTCACTTGTTTTCAAATCCTTTCTGTCTTTTTTATTTGTTGTTAAGCTTTATAAGCATTTTTTAACTATTTTAAACGTTCTAGATGAAAAAAAATGTATTTTTAATGTCAATGATGATGATATAATAATAATACTAATAATACTACTAATAATAATAATAATAAGACAATAGTTGCTGGGAGGTTGTGATGTTCAAAATAAATAGATTCCCAGCATGATAATCTTTTATAACTAAACTTGTTGTGATGTCTGTTCATTGTCAGTGAAGTGTATCACTCTCTGCAGGATCTTCCAGCTGCAGCACTCACTTCAGTTTCTGTTCAGTCTGACTGAGGGAGGTTTTTGTACGACGGTTTTTCACTGTGTGAACACATCCTGACTGTTGAGATAGTGAAAACTCTGACAGTAGTAAACTGCTGCATCTTTAGCCTTGACTCCACTGATGGTCAGAGTGAAGTCAAATTTTGATCCACTGCCTGTAAAACGATCTTCAATCCCTGTTTCTCGCTGATTACTGTAGTAAATCAAGAGTTTAGGAGATTCTCCATCTTTCTGCTGGTACCATGATAATCGATTTTCTTCATAAACCCCCCAACTGGTCCTACATGGGATGGAGACGGAGCCTCCTGGAGCAGAACTCACTGCTCCAGGTTGGGTCACTGTGATCTGGCCTCTGGACTCTGAGGACACAGAGACAGAAACATGGAGCAGTGTTCTGGTTTAGAGCGCTTCATTCCAGAGGGACGGATGTTCAGAGGAGAGGAGCTGCATTCTCTGGACTTTACCTGTGAAGCAGCAGCAGAGGAGAGTCCAGATGAGGACGGAGATCACAGTCATGGTTCCGATGAGGAGGATTTCTGTGTCTTCTGTCGTGATGAAGGACAGCTGTCAGTCATCCAGTCTTCATCTCTCACCACTATAAACTCTCCCAGATCACTGGAGCATGGTGCTGCTGATGCAAAGTGTCTCTCTATGGAAATGTTCTGACTGACTCCAACAGGGACTTGGATTACTCTCATCATGCTCCTCATCAATGGATCCCTCATTTTGATCACAGGGTTGATCAGGAATATTATCAAAAACTGTTTTAGTTGAGTTTGGCTTCATTCTTCTAGACAGACTCTCTTCAAACATCTGCCTTAATATTTGTTATAGTTTATTCCTGCAGAAGTTAATATTTTTTAAAACAGAGTATCTATCAGTTTTTAACTTTTATGGTTATCCTCAATTTTCGTATCAGTGGACAATATTTTGTTATCAGACTTTAATTTTGTTGCGTGTGTTTGTGTCAAAGTCAGAGAGCCGTGTCTCCACAGTCAGAGGTTTTTGTACGGCGCCTCAGTGAGTTTGTATCACTGTGGTTCACGTTCGGTGGAGGAACCAGAGTGGACGTTGGACGTAAGTTTCTGCTCTAATCCTGAAGACAATATTGTAAATTAATGTTTTAGATGTAGATTTTTGGATGTTGGAGTCGGATGAATAGATCTTATTTGAATTATTTTAGATTTTATGTTTTTCTTTTATGATGGAGATGAACTCAGAGCAGCGTAACTTAACATTTCTGCACAATTATACCTAAAATGTACAGTTTAAATATTATGATAAGATGTCATATTTTATATTATTTTATTTAAGGAGTAAAATGTAAATGTTTACATTTAGTGCAGTGTTTTGTGTCATGTTCAGTCAGTGGATAAATGAAATGATTTGGGTTTAATTTATTACAGGAGAAAGAACAGCTCAGTTTAAATACATTAACTTCCTGTTTAATATTGAATGGTGAACACATGAATACACAAATTATGTTTATGTAAACATTCACCAGTAATTGATACGGTTGATGCAAACATTTCCTGAACTGAATTTTATATCTCAAATCAAAGTTTTGTCCATCTCTTTTATTTTTGACTTTGTTAAAGTGACAGTTTGAAGTGGAGAAACGATGGAGGAGAAAAGCTGTTTAACCAGAAAAATTTTTTATATTATCATTTTTGGGGCTCCAGATTGAACCGAGTGAGGATGAAGATTTCTACATGTGTTTCTTGTTTTCTTGAAACGATTCCAGTCTTTCCGTCAGTTTTTCTCATGATGATTGAGATTCACCTGAAGATCATGTGATTGTTCATTTTCTCTCTTTGTGTTCATGTCCACTAAATCCTTTACAGTCATGCAGAGCTCAGGTTTGGATGATGCTGATGTTTGATTTCCAGCGTAGTTTGATATATTTCAGGTCCTTCTGTGTGATGGTTCTCTCTGTGCTGATGTTCACCAGAGGTTTCTATGAGGAAGTGAAACAATGTATGACTTCTGGAGCAAAGAAAAACTTCTGACAGAAACTCTTTCAGGGACAGAATCAGCTTCACACAGGAAAGGTGTCCAGGTTTCTGATGCTTGATTGACAGCTGTGTGCTGCCTCTCCTCTAAGCTGATTGGTGTTTCCTAGGTGATGTCCATCCCACCCTGACGGTGCTGCCCCCCTCCTCTGAGGAGCTGCAGCAGGGGAAGGCCACGCTCATTTGTCTGGCCAACAGGGGCTTCCCTTCAGACTGGAGTCTGTCCTGGAAGGTGGACTGCAGCAGCAGCGGCAGCACCTGCAGCTGGGAGGAGAGCAGGGGCCCCGGGGTGCTGGAGAAGGATGGCCACTACAGCTGGAGCAGCACCCTGAGGCTCCCTGCAGACCAGTGGAGCAAGGTGGGCTCTGTGACCTGTGAGGCCACACAGGGCTCCCAGACTCCACTCTCAGAGACGCTGTGGAGAGACCAGTGTTCCCAGTCCTGACCTGACTCACTGATACTGGTTTTACTCCATTACTGTGTTTCTCATTACCAGCTTGAACATTAATGTTTTCTTGATTCTTGTTTCCTTCTTGTTTAAAAGTTCAGACCAGTAAAAACTTTCATCAATTCTCACTGAGTTTTCTTTCTGCTTTTTATACATACAACTGAAATTGACCATTATTATAATTATTACTGTTATTATTATCATTATTATTATTATTATTATTATTATTATTATTATTATTAATAATATTAATATTATTATTATAAACATTATGATTGTAATTATTATTATTATTATTATTATTAATAATAATATTATCATGAATGTAATTATTATCATTAATAAAATAATTATTACCATTATTAAAATAATAATAATAATAATAATAATAATAATAATAATAATAAATAGTATTATTATTATTATTATTATTATTATTATTAATAATAATATTATCATTAGTATTAATAATATTAATAGTATTATTAACACTATAATTCTTATCATTATCATTATTTTTAATATTATTATTGTCATTATTACAAAAATTATAATTATTATTGTTATTATTACAATAATTATAATTATTAATGTTATTGGCTTAATTATTAAAATTATTATTGTTATTATTACAATTACTAAAATTCTTACTGTTAATAATATTATTATCATGTTGCTATACATTTCATATTAGTTAAAGTCATAAAAAAGTACATTTCATAAAGTCGCAGTAAGAACATCTCTAAAAATTCTGTGTTTGGACCAATAGCAGATCAGCATTCATTAAATAGATCTAGTAGATCACGCATTTCAGAGGAGAACAGTGACGTCTGTCTTCCTCGGTTCTCCACTTCACACAGACTGTCTTTCACCTTGCCTGCCGTTTAGGTACCGCTGTTGAGGCTTTATCTGAATTCAGATATGAAATTGTTTCAAAAGATGATAAAAAAAAATATTTTATAAATGACACTGAGATTTGGTGACGGTTTATTTCAACCAATTGTTCTTTTTATATTTTGAATTCCCTCTTACCTCTCAAAAACAGAGGAGGAGCAGTTCGTCGTCTTCCTCTTGTAATACATCTATGTCCATGCAATGAAATGGTAACTTGTAGAGGGACACACTTTGGTACATTTGTAATAAATATAATGTTTAAAATACGTCCTTCTGAAGTGATATGGCCAGGTGTGTTAACACTGAACCGCTGATTATAATTCAAAATGTCAAAATGTCCATTTATGAGTCAAAACCACAAATGTGCTCAGTTTAAAGGAGTTCAATGAACCTGAGTTCGGGTTCACAGTCTTGTGTACTGCAGGTGGGATTACTCATGTAATCCGTGTTTAACAAGCTGCACCTTCTGGAAAAGTCTGTGGACATCCAACTCCATCGACACTTTCCACAGAAATTTGGTGCCTTAGCAATAGTAAGGAATGGAAAGCCATTCACAGATGGCGAGTTTGCCAAAACATTCGTACTTGATGTAGCCAAAGAACAGATTAATTACTTCTGGAATAAAGACAGGATAATGGAACAGATAAAAGACAGGCCTCTGTCAGCAAAAACTGTTCAGGATCGTATCATCACTACGGCAAATCAGGTGGAGAAACACAAATTAAGGACATGAACACAGGGACATACTATTCTCTCACTTCAGATGAGTGAACAGATATTAGCCATTTATCTCACTTTAGTATAATTGTGAGGTTTGCTGCAGGTGACACTGCTTGAGGAAAGTTTAGCTGTTTTGCCAATGAAAGGGTCAACAAGACGGATTAAATCATGAATTCATGTTACTTTCATGGTAGGTGTGATTTATTATTAGATATTATTTTTAATTAATCAGCTGATTACCAGCTGTGACAGATCACCTGTGATAAGGAGGAAGAGGTGAGACTGTGGGGTTAATCTTCGGAAAATGTTTGGAACAGGCAGAGCGACACAGTCTTTGACCTCAAGCTAGATCTCACGTTAGACATTTGGTGTTTTTCTTCTGTTCGTAAGTAAGATATGTGAATAAAGCAGCCGAAAAGAAGGCGATAAGACCTTTAAGAATTAAAAATTGAACAGACGACCGGACCACGACATAGTCGAAGACTCAGCACCCGTTGGAATAATGCTGAAAGGTGAATGAAGAGCGTCGCTCACTGGAATCACCGTCCGATCTTTATGTATGAAAATAAACGTCTGCAGACGTTGGGAAGCGCTCTGAATGAGCATCGATCAGCTGATTCGCCGGTCCACATGCGAAGATCCATGAGTAAAACAAAAGAAGGATCGATCGCAGTGAGTAAATGTATCCATATAGATGAGATGAAGTGTGAAGTCATAGAATCGATGTGTGAAGGACGATCAATGGAACTGCATGTGGATAAAATGGAAACGTTTTGATGCCTGTCAAAATAAAAGGAACACGCCGGGAGAAATACGTTGAGATGCATTAAAGTGCTGATGGAAACGCTTAAAAAGGAAAAAACGTCATTCATGAATTGTTATTCTAAGGATTAAAAAACGTGATGATGGTTGATGAGGGTGACAAAATGGAAAATGAGCTGAAGACTCTCAGTGCATCTCTCAGAGGGAAGTTGGGCGCTTGCACTAGCACAGGGGTCGGCAACCCAAAATGTTGAAAGAGCCATATTGGACCAAAAGAACAAAAACAAATCGGTCTGGAGCCGCAAAAAATTAAAAGCCTTATATAAGCCTTATAATGAAGGCAACACATGCCATAAGTGTCTATATTAGCTATATTAGCCTACTATCAAAATGATAAGTAGGCTACAACTACATAATGAGCTTACATGATTAAACGTTTATTTTACCTGCAGCGCGTCCTGGAGAGAATGACGCACCACGTGACTACTCTGCTGTACGATGGTGCTTTAAGTTTAACTTCCATTATAATATTAATGTATTATGTTTCTTTGCATTGATGAAATTATAGAAATACAATACAGAAATCAGATTTTTGATGTCATTTTTATTTTAGGATTCGAAAAAACAACAACAAAATGTGTAACGTTCATAATAGGCCTCCTGTGATTTCAAACCAGAAATAAAATGCAGTCCTTTTCATTCCTCAATAATACAATACAATCCTCTTCTCTTTCCCCCTTATCTGGGCAACAGACAGAGTGCAATAAAACAGCAGCCTTTTGAAAACGTAAAGTATATAAAATTAAAATAACACAGTTTAAGTTCGATTTCTGTGCATCATCCTCTTCTCTTTAGTTTTCTGCAAATGTGCACGGGTAAAATGCAGCAGCACCCTCTTCTCTTTTGACACGCACAAAGCAATGCAGCCATCCTCAGACCTGAGCAACAAAACACAATAATATCCTTATGTGTCATTCTAAATATATACTGACAAAAATCAGAAATCTCTTTATAAAATCAGCCACTTTGTTACTAAATATGTGCCTATGACAGGATTGTGTTCTTCCCCGTTTAATGTGACTTCTGTTTTCGGACATCACTGGACAGCTTCTCAACATCGCGCATGTAAGATGTAACTTTAATCTTGACGCAGGACTGCAAGCTCTCGTCTGTGAGGCGGGTGCGGTATTTGGATTTTATGTAGTTCATGTTTGAGAATATCTGCTCGCACAGGTGTGTGTTAATCCAGAGATGGATAATACTCCAAATGCATATTTCTTCATGTTCCTATAACTGTCAGGAAGAGCATTCCATGTTTCAAACACAAGTTTCTCGGGTGTTGGGAGGCTTTCAATTTCGCTCCATTTGTGGCTTTGGGCAAGCTGGGCTTTCTGGCGAGTGACGTCTTCAAGCTCGGCTGTCAGACTTTTGAATTTGGACATCAATAAATCTTTGTCAGCTATATCAGCCATTTCCATTTCAAGGTCAGCTTGATTTACTCCTGGGAATGTGTTCAACAAGGACGGGTCAATCTCCAGGGGTGTGACGGGGAAAGATAGTGTCATTTTTTCCTTTCGGAACTCGCTAAATCTGCTCCCAAATGCAGTTTTCATATCAACGATCGCACCTTGTAAATAATCACCGTTGAGTGTGTGATCGTGATGGGCTTCTTTGAACTCTCAGGGAGGGGAAGTGAGGGAGCGTGCCTCGCTGTACATCTCTGGCGAATACAGTCAGCTTGCGCTCGAATGACAAAACAGCTTCCAGCATTTGCAGTGCAGTGTTTCCCCTGGAGACTTTGATTCAGCATGTTTAGGTGACTTGTCATATCCACCATAAAGAGCAGTTTTTCCAGCCACTGGAATGTTTTCACAATTTCTAAACAAGCAACGAAGCGACGCAAAACCTCACCCCTGGACAGCCATCGGACTTTGTTGTGTAGCAGGAGATCGGAATATTCGCTGTCAACTTCATCTAGCAATGCACGGAACTGACGGTGGTTTAATGCTTTTGCAATTATCTTGTTCAGCCACTGAAATCAGGTGGTTGGTGTTTATTCCATTGTCATTTAAACACTTCAGCACAGCCTCACATATGTCCTCCCCGCGTGTTTGGCCTTTCAGTGGTATTAATTTGATCATTTCTTCTTGCGGCCCATCAGAGTTCACATACCTGCATAACAGCGCTGCCTGTTCAATATCGATCACATCACACAACTCATCGCAGGCAATTAATTATGCTGGAGCTGAATTAATGTACTTGATTTGCTGATTGGTGATGCTGCCTGCCATTTTAATGGCCCTTTCCTTCACTGTCTTTGGGGAGAGAGGCATGTCTTTAATTTTATGTATTATCTCGGTTTTTTTTTGAAGTCTGAAAATAGGTGCTCTGATATTTTAATGAATGAATCCTTCATGTAGTCACCATCTGTGAACGGTTTATTATCTCCCGGGTTGCAACAAAACTAGCAGCAGTAGTGGAGTTTGGAGATGTAATCCACTTCTTAAATCTATCTTTGCGCTCCTCTAATTTTTCCAGGAATAAAGCAATCGCACTTTTTCTCTCACTCCCACCTGGGTACTCGGCTCCAAATGTAGCATGCCTCCCCTGGAAATGTCTTTCCACGTTACTCTTTTTGTTATTTCACAACTTCCCATTACAAAGCAAACATGCAGGCAATCCTTCCGCATTGGCAATTAAAGCAGATGATTCGGTCCAAGAACTGTGGAATCCTCTGTTCTCCTCAGCTATCTTTCTCTTTTTCCCTTTGGGATCCATGGCCCATGACACACCCGCCGGTTTGTTTGCAACAGCCACCTGTCTGGCACTACGCCGAGCTGAAAGAAACGTGTGTCGCAGGCTATGACTTAATCTTTGTTGACAGAAATGCCTGTTGAACCTCATGACAGTATTTCCAATGTGTCTAAACAATCCAAAAATTCAGAATGTTCAAGGACACGACAATCAACAGCTTCTTCATCACTTTCTTCAAAGGAACATCACTCAACAATGAACTTCTACAAGGACCTGATTTAGCCAACTCACTTCTTGGTGTTCCACTGAGGTTCCGCCAAGATAAAGTTGCCATCATGGCAGATATTGAGGGGATGTTCCATCAAGTTTGTGTTTTTGACTCAAACCTGCTGAGATTTCTGTGGTGACCAGAAGGTGATACAGGCCAAAATTTAGAACAATACAGAATGAATGTTCATCTGTTTGGTGCCATATCCTCACCAAGTTGTGCCAATTTTGCTCTGCAGAAAACAGCAGAAGATAATAGGGACACATTTGATGTAGTGGCAGTTGACACAATTAAATCCAACTTGTTCGTGGATGATTGCTGAAAGTCTGTAGCAACAAAAAAGCAGGTGCTGAAGCTCATCAAGAATCTCAGTGATCTATGTGCAAAAGGAGGATTCAAACCAACAAATGGGTTAGCAACAGTCGTGCTGCTCTGGCGGCTATACCAGCTGATCACAAAGCCAAACAGTTAAAAGAACTAGATTTGTACAGAGAAAAACTTCCTGTGGAAAGGGCTCTTGGGATGTACTGGAATATGGAAAATGACACATTTGGAATCCAGATTGCAATCGAAACCCGATCCCTCACCAGACGAGCTGTGCTATCTACTCAGTTCAGTACATGATCCACTAGGTCTCGCTGCACCTTTTGTACTTAAGGCAACATAGACTCTTCAAGATCTTTGCCAGGCTAAGTGTGGATGGGACGTGACGGTCCAAAGGGAACTCTCTAAACCCTATGAAAAATGGCTGACTAAGCTGGATCAACTACAACAACTCCAGGTCAGCAGATGTTTAAAAGTGAAAGATTTGGGCCAAGTGAGATCAATGCACCTTCATCACTTTAGTGTCGGCATTGAGAGAGGCTATGACACTGCCAGCTGTCTAAGATTTGTCAACAATTTGGAGAGAGTTCATGTTGCTTTGGGGATGGGAAAATCCAGAGTAATTCCCCTAAAAGAGAGGACTATCCCCAGACTTGAACTAACAGTCGACCCTTTAGCTGTAAGAGTCGACCGGATGTTAAACTCTGAGTTTCATCTAAACCCTCAAGAGTCAATCTTTTCTGACAGACAGTCAGTCTGTACTTAAGTACATGAAAAATCAGTCAACGAGATTCCACACCTTTGTTTCCAACCGAATTGCTGTGATTCATGACCTCTGGGATGCGACTCAGTGGAGGTATGTAAAATCAAGACAAATTCCTGCAGACGATACATCTCGTGGATTAAACATTGAGTGTTTCCTGAAGTCTCAAAGGTGGCTACAAGGACCACAGTTTCTGCTAAAGGAAGAGTCTCAATGGCCAAAAGACCCAGACAAAATATGACAAGGTTCTCCCTCTCCAGATGATCCTGAGGTGAAAAGAGAAGTGATTGTGAACATAGTGACTATCAAAGGAAAAAAATCCCACCAATAAACTGATTGAGTACTTCTCAGATTGGAACAGTCTGAAAAAAGCTGTTGCCTGGATACTGAAGATGAAGAGGATATTGGAGATGTTGGAGATTAGTCAAAAAACGGTGACCATGGATCTATGAGTGGTGATAAATCATTTAAGGGACGTGCTGTAAAAGTAAATGTGACATTCAGTACAAATCTGACTTTAGAAGATATGGAAGGTGTTGAAAGAACCATATTTGCATTTGAACAACGACAACACTTTGCACAGGACATTGTCCTCCTTGAGACAGGGAAAAACTGTCTCAAAAGCAGCTCCATAATAAGAATGGATCCAATCCTAGATCATGGAATCCTGAGAGTGGGAGGAAGGATTAATACATTATCTATGCCAGTGTACAATAAAAATCGCATAATCGTACCCAAACAAATCCCACATATCAGAAATCATCCTTAAATACATTCACTGCCAAGTTGTTCATTCTGGAAGAAATCATATACTACCGAAACTAGGACAAAAAAAAAACGGATGTCCTCTGCAAACTCTTCAGCACTGAAAAGTATCAGAAATCGGGTTTTCTGCAAAAGAATGCAGTCCAAAGTAGGAGAACAAAAGATGGCAGATCTTCCACAGGATCCTTCCCAGATTTGCCACCATTAACTTCAGTTGGCATGGATTATTTTGGACCTTTTGAGATAAGGTTGGGTTGGACCAATGTAAAACGTTGGTTTGTAATCTTCACTTGTTTTACTAGCCGTGCAGTTCATCTTGAGGTGGCTAGTAGTTTGGACACTAACTCCTGCATCAATGCAATACGCAGATTTTTTGTGCCGCAGAGGTTCTGTGAACACCATCAGATCTCATCAAGGAACAAACTTTATTGGTGCAAAAGAGTTTGAGCGATCACTGAAAGAACTGAATCATGACAAGATCCATAGAAATCTACTTCAAGGAATAAATTAGATATTCAACCCAGCATCAGGTGCTTACCACGGAGGCATATGAGAGATATTTAATATTAGATCTCTAAACCAGTTTTAGTAAATTATCTTATTTTAGATCATCATATTAATTTATTCTGTCTGACGGAGACCTGGCTGTGTGAGGAGGAATATGTTTAAATGAATCTAGCCCCGCTACTGATATAAATACTCACATACCCAGAAGCACCGGCCAAGGAGATGGAGTTGCAGCCATATTTAACTCCAGTTTACCATCAAATCCTAAACCCAAACCTGACTGTAACTCATTTGAAGCCTTATTCTCAGTCTTACAAACCCAACCTGGAAGCATCAGCCGCCAATCTTATTTGTCATATATTATGTCATATTTTCTATAACTCCACAGTAAGAATTTATCTTCTTTTCTTGTCTTTCTCTCCATGCGTATGTGTGTAATTGGTTTGTGTTGTTGAAAACTGGAAAGGAAAAAACTAGAGCCTAAACAGCCTCTAGTAGCCATCACCATATTTAGATGACTATTTAGACTTGTCTGTCTTGTAAACAGACTTCTTTCCAATGTGGCTCTTGCTCTGTTGCGGCGGCCGCCAGAGAGGTAATCGCTTACACTGAAAACACACTCGGTAAAGGCTTGGGATGTCGGCATCGCCAGGAGGTCCAAGGCCACAGGTTTAGTACTGGAATATCCGTAGAACTCTGAGAAATCCATAATCACAATCCCTATGTTTCATCTGAGTATTAGTTCTTAGTAGTTAGTAGTTTTATAAAACGCTAAAAACTTAGTAGTTTTTAGCGTTTTTTAATGCGGTCTGTTTTGTTGAGTAAACTTATTGTCTGACGCTGGTGCTAATTGCTAATGCTAATTTATGTAGATAACTCAAATTACTGTTCATGGTTCCGTTCTAGTCCAATGTTTGCTGTCATTCCATGGCCAAGATGATACGAAACCATGATTATATTATTTGTACGATGTGAGAATGATTCATTTTTGGGACCAATTATTGTCTCATAGCCTAATACAAGTCATATAAACGTCTTACGTCACACAATATTTTGTTCTCGGGATGTTTTAGTTTCTCTGTGGTCGTCTAATTAGCAGCAGTTTATGAAGCACATGACACAAACACATTCAAGCAGTTTTTTTTTTCTTCTCATGAACCACTTTGAGCTACATGGCAGCTGCTAAAGAGAGCCTGAGAGGAAGAGGGTCTTCTTTGTGAGTGTTGGGATGAGAAAATGGCCTATTGCTGTTGTGAGGTATACTTGCTGCATTTAACCAAATCATCATCTGTGCATGTCAGTCTTACTGTTGGTCTACTAGAGTATAGTGACGTTTAGATGGTTTATTGTACAGAAGTTATAGTCTGGAGGAAAATACTGTACGGACACTGGATTATGCCACATAGGGCAGAAAATTAGAGTTGATGATCCTCTAATGGTTCTGATGGTTGTTTATATATGGTAGACAAGTGCCAGAGACTGTATCAGATAATCTTTTGGTAGTTTGTAAAAACACAAGTATCAGTGATACATTACCAAAAGGTCGGATAACCATAAGTTTATATTGCAACACCAAAAATGTTTGTTCTGACTCAGCTGTTTCTGTAACACCTGTTTCCTCCTTCAGGGATGGATCAAATGCAGAGAAATTATTTCACTATGTTGTAATGTGTATGGTTGTCTGTGATAAATAAAGGCTTTCTTCTTCTTCTTCTTCAGGTGTTGGAGTGTGGTGGAGAAGAGCGAGGGAAAATTTGAAAACTTTCTATCGATTTCCTACTGATAAATTGTATGACCGTTGTATTATATTGGATAAACTGTGTAAAAGGTTAGTTAGTGAGTGTGTTCAATCGTGTTTCGTGGTGAGGATGGCGTCCTCTGAGACGCCATCCATGTCCCTGAGACATGGTGCGAGGTTGGTGCCACCTTCCAGCTCCAGTGTGGAGCAGGTCCTGATGTCCGTTGGGGTTGGGGATCAGGTAGGACACCGAAACATCTCTTCTGCCTCCAGAATGAGCAAAGCTCTGGTGATTTTTTTCAGAGCGCAGAACTGCGTCGCTCGGCTCATTGTGAGCGGAATAAATCTGGAGAACGAGTTTCTCCAGGTTTCTCCGCTGGCTTTGGCCTCAACCCGGATCACCGTGTCCGGAGTCCCTCCGTTCATCCCGAACGAAGCGCTCGAAAGAGAACTGAAGCGCTTCGGGAGGTTCGCGAGTGGATTCCGCTCGGTTGGTCTGGGTTGCAAAAATGAATTATTGTAACATGTCCAGTCTTTCCGGAGACAGGCGTACCGCTCTGCGGTGTCTGGATCCGCGGAGAGGGTGCCGGCGGCGGACGTCGCCCTGGCCAAGGGCTCCGTTGAGGAGGGTCGCGTGCCTGAGGGCAGCGCGGCTGATTTTCCAGTGGCGGTGGAACCTGCTAAAGCAACAAGCTCATCAGAGGAGCAGTCTGCTAATGCAGAAGACACAGCAGGAGAGCTGGAGGCTGAAACTCTGGTGAGTACAGAGGAAAATGTTAATGTTGTCACCGATAATGTAAGAAATGAGGAAATAAATGAGGAAACAAATGTAGTTTCTGCTGAAGTTCATTCCGCGTCTGCCGCTGCAGGTCAGCCTGAAGCTGCATATGAGCAGGATGAGGCAGCAGATGTGGGCTCTTCAGCTCAGAGTACGATTGGTGTTGCTGGACGGCGGTCAGAACTGCTGCAGTCCAGGCTGGGTAATGACATGGAGGATCAGTCCGACTCCGATGATATGTCAGTTACTGATAGTCTCACTCAGAACTCAGACATCTACTCTCTGGAGGAGATCAATGATTTCTTGGATGATACGTTTGGAAGGGTTGTAGATGTGAGTGAATACTTTCCGGACATACGAAAGTTCATACAGACGGTGAGCACTCTACAGAAGGTTGTAGGAGAGGACAAGCTGGACAAAAACAGGCGGTACCGCCTCAAGAAACTTGTCACAGGCTTGAGGAAGGGCTTGAAAGGTGCCAAAAGTGCCAAATGAAGGAAAGTTTCAAGCAGTTGATCCATGGTCATACAACACCGGGTGCTTCTTCTCCTTCTGACTGCTTCTTCACTGCTCTGTCCATCCTATCCTAACAAATGCAGAACTTAAAGGTGGCCTCTTTAAACATGAACGGAGGTAGAACAGCACAAAAAAGACCGCTGGTGTCAGAGGTCATCAGTCAGAAGAAGTTAGACGTAGTATTTCTGCAGGAGACACACAGTGACCGAACGAGACTGACTGGGGGCTTATGGTGGGGGGGGGCAGCATGTCCTCAGCCATGGCTCCAGTATCAGCGCTGGAGTCGCTGTGTTGTTCTCCCCCAGTATAAAAGCAAAGATTTTATCCAGCACAGAGATTGTGAAAGGCAGAGTTGTACTGGTGAATGCAGAAATACATGGCTTTAATTTTAGCTTCATGAATGTCTACGGACCCAACCATGGTCCTGATCGTCTGGAGGTCTTCAAGAGAGTGACAGACACATTGAAACTTATCGGCCAGAAAGATTGTGTTATATTGGGGGAGGACTGGAACTGCTGCTGTGATGTTCCTATGGACAGGACAGGACAAAAGCTCCACCCTCAATCCTCCACATTTCTGGCTCAGATGGTGGAAGAGGCGGATCTAGTGGACTTGTGGAGGAACCAACATCCCTCTGATAAGGAGTACATGTGGGTCAGAGTAACTGATGGCAGGATTAGTGCGGCCCGGCTGGACAGGTTCTATCTGTCGGCCTCTTTTATTACTCATGCTGCCAACTGTCAGATTCTTCCAGTTGCTTTTACTGACCATCATTTACTCCTAGCAGAGCTGGTTTTATCTCCGACGGTGAAACCGAGATCTTTCTGGTATTTTAACGTGACTCTCTTACAGGATTTTAATTTTTGTGAGAACTTCAAGCTGTTTTGGGCAAACTGGAGATCAGAGAAAGCTTCCTTTCCTTCACTGGATCAGTGGTGGGAGGTAGGGAAGGCCCAAATCAAGGTCTTCTGCCAGCAGTACACAGCTTACTCCACGGCTAAAACTCGGAGGGCTGTGGAACAGTTAGAGGCAGAGATCAGGGAGCTGGAGAAGGGGTCTGCCTCACAAAAGGATCTACTTATCTGCAAGAGAAGGAATCTGAACTCCTTTCTGCAGGAGAGGGCTAAAGGGGCGCTGGTTCGGGCCAGATTCACCATGTTAAAGGACATGGATGCTCCGACCAGCTTATTCTTTAACTTGGAGAGGTCGGAGGCACAGAGGAAACATCTGGTCTGTCTCCGTCTACCGGACGGACGTCTGACCGCTGAGCCTTCGGAGATGAGGAGGCTAGCTGTGGAGTTTTACACCGACCTGTTTAAGGTGGAGGTCTGTGATGCGGATGCGACTGCCGACCTCCTGCAGGACCTCCCACAGCTGAGTCCAGTGGAGCGTGACACCCTGGGCTCTGACCTCTCTCTGGAGGAACTGGCCACTGCTGTGTCCCAGTTGTCTGCTGGTAAATCTCCAGGATTGGATGGAATACCCAGTGACTTTTTTAAACACTTCTGGAGTATTCTTCAACATGACTTGTTGCATGTTTTTAAAGAATGTCTTAACAAAGGGACGCTTCCAGCCTCTTGTCGGCGCGCAGTGATCTCCCTACTACCTAAGAAGGGGGACCTGACACTGCTCAAGAACTGGAGACCAGTGGCCCTATTATGCACAGACTATAAAATCCTGTCGAAGGTTCTCTCCAAAAGACTGAAGGTCTTTATTGACCTGCTGGTGGGTGATGATCAGGCCTACTGTGTCCCTGACAGGTCAATGTTTGACAACTTGTTTTTAATGAGAGACCCTTTCGATATGTGCAAGTTATATGACATCACCACGGGTATAGTTGCGATTGACCAGGAAAAAGCATTTGATCGGGTAGACCACTCTTTCCTTTTTGCTACACTGCAGGCATTTGGGGTTGGGGAACATTTCCTTGCATGGGTAAAGATTCTTTACCGTGATGCTTGTTGTTTAATTAAGCTGGGGGGAGGTTTGAGCTGTCCTGTACCGGTGGGGAGAGGGATCAGGAAGGGCTGCCCCATTTCAGGCCAGTTATACAGCTTGGCCATCGAGCCTCTGCTGTGCAGGTTGAGGTACCTGCTGGGTGGGCTTCAGCTGCCCGAGCCAAGTCAAGGGTCCCGGGTGGTTGTAACAGCATATGATGATGTTAATGTCTTCACACAGGGTCAGGGGGATGTTCAAGAGTTGCAGGACAGCCTGACCCGGTATGAAAGCGCCTCCTCAGCTAGGGTGAACTGGGAGAAGAGTGAAATGGTCTGGTAGGTCCTTGGACTGTCGGGAACGCTCCGGTTCTCCCAGGGAACCTTGTGTGGGGAACCAGAGGGCTAAAGGGTTATATTTAGGAAACGAGGACATAGAGAGGCAGAACTGGGAGGGAATGCTGGGAAAGGTGCAAGCTAAGTTGTCTAAATGGAAATGGTTGCTACCACAGCTGTCCTACAGGGGAAGAGCTCTGATTGTCAATAACCTTGTTGCCTCGACTCCTTGGCATAAACTGAAAGTTCTCGTTCCTCCACCGGCTTCATTCAACAATTGCAGAAGTTACTTGTGAACATGTTTTGGACTGGTCATCACTGGGTGCGTGCATCGGTCCTGTACCTCCCGGTGGCAGAGGGGGGGCAGGGCCTCATAGACATTGCCTCCAGAGACACGGCTTTCAGATTCAGACTGCAGGCGGCTCAACGGCTGCTGTATGGCTGCGCTGTCTCTTGGCTGGATGTGGGCCGGTCGCTGCGGTGGAAGGCTGGTCGCCTCAAGCTTGACAAGCAGTTATTCCTGATGAGGTCATCTGAGTGTGACCTTTCGGGAATCACCACCTTCTACAGCTCGGTGATGGATGCATGGAAGACCCTGGACATTTCCCGGCCCACTGACCCCCTGCCTGGAATGTGGCTATTTGAGGAGCCATTGTTTAACAATCCCCTAATGTCCAACACCGTGTTTTCCTCGCCAACCGTCAGAAGCAAGTTCATTGAAGCTGGGATCATTAAGCTGGGACACCTCACAGGGACTCCAGATGACAGACTGGCAGAGATGACGGGTATCCGGTCAAAGAGAGTCCTACGGGGTCTGGTGGATGGGGTGTGCCGGTCGCTGCCTGCTCCGCTCAGGGGTTTCGCCCGGAGCCGGGCTCTGGCAGATCAGTGGAGCGGGAGGTCCGGTTATGTCTTCCCCTCCCTGACTGTGGGTCCTGCTGTTGGTGACTGGGTGGAGGGGAGAGACCGGCTCCTCACTCTGGGGACCCTGGTGCTCGGAACTTTCAGCTCTTGCGGAGGCAAGCTGCTGTACTCGAGCTGCGTCAAAGTACTTAACCTCCGATCACTGACAGGAGTCAGGGAGTCGAGGTGGACGTGGGTCTTTGGCTCAGACGTTTCCCCTAAAGGCAGCTGGCGGGTCCTGTATAAGCCTCCAGTTGAAAAACGGATGGGTGACCTCCAGTGGAGGATTATACATGGAGCTCTAGCTACAAACAGATACCGAGCTCACCTGGACCCGTGCACAGGGGATAGCTGCTGGTTCTGCTCCGACACAGAGGATGTAGAACATCTAGTGGTGTCGTGTCCTCGTTTGGCAGGTCTCTATGTTCTACTGCAGAGATGGGTCGAGGCATTGGGAGAGGTTTTCTCTGTCCCACTGTTTGTTTTTGGACCTAAATACACCCTGAAAAAATGCAAAACGTTGATTCTAATCAATTTCATTTTTGCAAATGCCAAGCTTGCCATTTGGATCACCCGTAAAAATCAGAATTTGGGAGAGGGTCCAACTGATCCCATCCATAGTCTGAAAGTTTTGTTGGCGGCTCGTCAAAGGGTGGAACACACTTTCTACAGACTGACCCACAACATCGGTGGGTTTAAAGCAGTGTGGGCCATCAAACAGGTCCTGTGCTCAGTGGGGGAGGAAACCTCTCTGGTGCTGAACTTTTAATCTTATTTGTGTGAGCAGAAAAATTTCTGTCATTATTGTTCATGTCGGAATGGGCATGTAAGAATTTAAGTTAATGTACCATAAATAAAGGTTTGTTAAAAGTGTGCAGTGTCTTGTGTCTGTTTTTGGGTCCAAGCTAAACCCCAGGAGAGTTCCTGACAGAACGAACTGGCCAAAATGGACCCAGCGAACGCATAGAGATAAATGAACTAACTTACACACTGATCTGCATTCATGTGGAGTGGATGAAGAGTCCTCACGAGGAGGTACAACAGGCCGCTCTCCACATCGCTCGCCGGAAGATCTCTGCCCAACCCTGGCTGAGGGATTTCCTAACGGGGTGGTTAAAGACCTTTGTGGAGAACCCGGCGGCGCTGCCGACATGTTCCCATTCCCGGAGCTGTTGGTTTTTCCCCAGCTCCAGC
The DNA here is from genome assembly GCA_037951165.1 of Lophius americanus. Lineage (NCBI taxonomy): Eukaryota > Metazoa > Chordata > Actinopteri > Lophiiformes > Lophiidae > Lophius > Lophius americanus. The sequence goes on from JBBDHG010000003.1 coordinate 14,323,713, forward strand.
CCCCGTGTTTGCTAGCCACCAGTGGGCTAGTCCTCTGTCTGCTGCGGCTCCGGAGTCCCCTGGCCTCCTACCTGCTAACCCTCCGCCACCATCATCACCTGAGGGAGTCGGTGGTGTTCCTGAGGTTGATGCCGATCGGGACTCTCTTTTTCGGGGAACCTGGGTGGCAATAAAACCGGTTCACAAAAAGAGTCGAAGCCGGCGCCCAGCTTCATCGCTGCCCAGCTCTTCGTCCTCACTGCTGCCCAGCTCTTCGTCCTCGACACTGAACAGTTCTTCGTCACTCACCGCTGCCCAGCGCCGGGGAGGACCCGCTGCCCAACGTCGTTCCTATTCCCCTGCAGAGGGACAGTTAACGTTAGCTTGCAATAATATTGTTCCATTGTGTAATAATTACTACATGTATTAAACATTTTCAGGGTAAAATGTATTTGTCTTTGGTAATATTTAATGACATAATTGTTATGTCATTAAATATATTGAATGAATATATTGTATTTTTATTTATTTAACTGTTAACTATTGAGCTAACTGTGAATCCTCTATTGATGGTGAACAAACGTGGGTGAACACTACTTTTGGAAAATAATTTGATGAAACATGGCTAATGTTATTATTTAGTGTTAAATTCAAATTGATAAATTGTTAGTTAGTCTAATATTCTGAAAATAAACTGCTTGCGCCGAATGGTATTCACAGAAACACGTTTGTTGATATAACAAATGCATGGTCACTTAGTATCAATGTTTTGTTTTGTTTTTTAAAGACACATTGTAGTTTGGAAGAAAAGGCCAAATAAATGAACTGTTAAGTTTTTATTAGTCTCTTGATACGTGTCCACTGGACTCAGAATACAGACTTGTGTAGACAGGATGTCAATGAGAGCACATGATATTAGTGAAATAACTCACTTGTGTACCTGTGGATACACAGGTATACACCATGTCCTAAAGCCCCTATATGCAGGGGGATTTACTGGATACCTGCTTAAAACAGATTCAGTAGCGGTGCACATCTTGCAGAGTAAGGCTGCACTTAATCATGCTTGAGTCTTTCCTGTCATCTGTGGTGACCCCTGTGCACAGAGACACGCCTTTAAGGCAGTGCCTTGTGGTAGAGGGAATGAGCAACTTTGCAATATAAAAATTGTCTTTTGAATATATAACGGGTTATCAAATGACTACTGATGGATTAATGTGGAGGCAGCATTCATGTTACTGGTCAGGGAAACATTTTATATACTCTCCTCAAGTCACCATTACACCGCTGAATATTTCCATTATGATATTCAAACTTTCAGAGCAATACCTTCAACAAGAAGGGGCAAAAGAGCCAAAATAAAAGCCCTACATGACGAAAGAAACTTCCTTCTAGAACAGCTTAAAAAAGCTCTGGACAAAGTTCCCACTGCTGCAGATGGTACACAATAATAGTATGTTTGCTAGAGAAGTTTAATAAGCAGTAGTGATCAGTTTGTAAACAGATATAAAGTCTTTATTAGCATCAACTTTATTTGTGGATTTATTTTTTTACTATATAGTTAAATAAAAAAGTGTACCTACTATATTTATGTATTCATACATCTTATGCTAAATTGTTGTTAAATTAGAGTTCCTGTTGGTTCAACGACCCCCCAAAAAAGATTTGTTACTCACATTTCAAATGTTTTTTCTTTATTTTTATATAGCTCTAAATACACATAATTTAAACAGGACTTTCATACAATCCTGGAGTTTAAATTATAACCTAAACAGTTGTCAGAGTTTATGATCTAAACTCCAACTGTGAGTCTTGTAACATAAAGTTGGATGGTATAATGTTATTCTTCTTTTTCTCTCTTTTTGTTCTTCTAGTATTCTCAGGAAAACAACATCTTTCCCCTTCGAGTCCCCACTTGTCTGATTCCTCTGACTCAGACTCTGGGTCATCCTCAGAAGACGAAGGAAGAAGACGAAGAAGGCCAAGAACAAGGAGAAAGACAAAAGAGCTCAGTTTGACAAAAGAAGTATGTTATATACAGCTTAAAAATGTTTCATTCATAACAATAATTGACACGTAGTCAAATCTGTCAACACAGAAAATCAACTTGTTATTTTAATTCAGTCAATCAATCAAACTTTATTCATATTATTAATTAGATGAACCAACTGTTTTTCAGACTAGTAATGTTAGAAATGTTTAATTGTGCAAATCCCTTATTACTATTAAGTAGAAAGTAGAAGATGATGAAGATGATGTAATGTCAGAGACTCACCAGGCAAGTATCTTCCTCTGCTCAGCTTCCCCCCAGAGAGCGAGAGGAGCGCTCACTCTGTCCCCAGAAATAGGCTACACTGTACGCTGACTGACCAAAATAAAAAAATGCTCAACTAGATGAAACTCAGTCCTAAATTGTGGTGGGGCCCTTTGGACTGCAGGGTCCCCCCACCTTTCAGGGACTGGGGGGGTTTCCTTTAGCGTGCAGAACTATTCTCTGGCCACATTTAACATTTTTACTGGGCTAAACGTTAAGAAGAAAATCTGTGATGCTCAGCAGAAGCTCTCCACTGCTGAAGACATGAGTGTAATAACAACACAGTGAAACACTCTTCCTCCTGCATGACACACAGGAATCAAATTACTTTTCTTATTCATCGAATTTCAGGAAGTCTTTTGTGTTTTGTTTATCTTACATGTTCATATCACAATGACGAAAATACGATTAAGCGTCCGTCCTTAAATTTTAAGCCTTGAAAGTGTGAGGAATGTTTGAAGTAATCCAAAACTTTTGTTTAAATTCGTTTTAAATAACCATTAACTTGATGGGAGCGTTAGCAGGGATACAGACAGTCAACCTTTGTCTAACATTTATTCAGATATTAAAGAAGTACAGTAGAAAACAGTCACACCAGACATTAATAATTGATTTCCATCTGTGTTTTGTTTTCTGTCCTGCCCTACATTTTCCTACATGTGTTGATGCTCCTTTTCTTGGCCTTTATAGTGAAAAACCCAGAAGAGGCTGAACACCGATACATGGCTGTCCTTAGAACCTTTAAAAAGAACAACAGAAGTTGTGAAAGACACAAAATGGATGGAAATACCATTGTATAAACTGCTCTGATCACAGACAGTGTCAGTGTGTTAGTTTCCTTCAATATATGTTAGTGGGATCTGGATTTTTATTTTTCTTTATTACTAAAAACAATACTTTTCTGTACATAGCAGTCATTCTTGATTTTGACAGAGTGAATGTTTCCTTACCAACATTTTTTTTTAATTCATGAAAATAATATATTTTCACTCATCAATGAAAATAAATAGTTTAACTTCACAAGTTGTTGCAAAAAAAAAAACTGGCTTAACATTTGTGTTTGTTTGCTTTACCTCTGCAGTTGTACTGTCGCCGCCGGAGACGCCGTGTTTGTTGGAGTTTTAATCCTTCAGGATCCAACATTTTATTGATCAATCTCATTGTTTCTTGAGAAACCACAAAACCCCTTTCAACAGCACGTTGCTGCAACCAGCGATCGCCCTGCAGTTGAACACTTCCAGCCATCTCCTTCTCCACAAAAGAGATGATCTCCCCCAAGTCTGTCTGCTTCTTTCTTCTGAACAGACCCAGTTTCTCACACAACCTTTTCAAAGTCCTGATGCTGATAATTATGTGTGTTGATGTTCCAAAAGATTCAATCTTTCTTTATTTGTCAGACCGATGTCAAAGTAAAGTTTGACCAGATGTTCCACGTCCCTCATTTTGACGCTGGTGACTGTCGGATATTTCCCCTTCTTGTGTTTTGGCACAAATT